>JAJIBD010014579.1:0-22454 GCA_021461705.1 Cryptotis parvus | reverse complement strand
TCTCAGAACAGCTCCTTGCTGGTCTTTTGCTCTTTATTTCTTTCTCTTTCTTGTTTTCATTCCATTCTTTTTCTCCCTTTTCCTCTTGAAAATAAAAATCTCCCCCTTCCATTCTTTTCATTTCTTTTTCATTCTCACTCCCGCCTCTGTGAAAGATCAGGAGGGGAATAAATTAAAACCCAACCGTGTGCTGCAATTGTTGGGGGATGGGGGGTGGAGGTGGAAGCGGGTCCAGTGGCGGCGAAGGTAAGGGGGTCCGGGACAAGCGGGATGGTGCCCTGATATCCCCGGGAACATGCCTGCGGGACAGTGGGTAGCTGACAGCTATTTTTCCAGGCGCTTCCCAGTGACGGGAGCTAGGAGGCACCGATCCTGCCAAGCTCTGCCTCGCACAAAAGACAGCTTTGAAAAAGCCCAGCGCGCAGAGCAGGGTCTAGGAGACTTGTTCCACGCCGAGAGCGCTTCATTTCGCGGAGGGAAAAAGACCGGAAGAAGTTTGGCCCTGTTGAAGCCGCCGTAGCGAGGGGGCGTGGCCCGCAAGGGAGCAGAATGGCGGCGCCGGACAGTGACAGCGAGGAGGACTTGGTCAGCTATGGCAAGGGCCTGGAGCCCCTGGAAGAAGGTGCGAGCCTGATTGGGCACCAGGGCCTGTGGAAAACAGGCCTAGGGACTAGGATTCTGACAAAAATCGCCCAAAACTGTTTCGGGCATGGCGGGCTAGGGGAAAGAGCCCCCCATCCCATGCTCTCCCAGGGCTCTCTGAGCTGCGGAGAGAGAGAGAGGCGTGCTTGGGGCTTTTGGGGGGTGTTCACGTTCTGCGGGGACCCAAAGAGATGGAAAATCAAAAAATATCCAGACAGGCTCGTGTGGGAGCGAAGGGCACCTTTTTCTAATGAGAGGAAGCTTGAATGCAGACTTGAAAGGGGATGGACCCAATCGTAGGAAGATGTGCGGGGGCCCAGGATTTCAAGCAGGGACCCCCAAATGAAGTCCGAGCTAAATGAGCGACATCCAGGATTGTTCTCGGCGGAACAGAGGCGGGCTGGGGTGGGGAGAGACTGGGAGAGGTGCTGTCAGAAGGGGTCGGGGCGAAACGGAAACTTTTTGTTACAGTAACGGTTTGGGGTTTTGAGTTTTGGGCCACACCCGGCAGTGCTCAGGGCTTGTCCTGGCTCTGGACGCAGGGATCACTCCTGGTGGGCCGGGGGGGCCGATGTGGTGCCTGGGATGGCACCTGTATTGGCTACATGCAAGGCAAAGGCCCTACTAGCTCTACTATCTCTGCATACCCCCACCCCAACAATTCTAATCTTTCTGGCTGGGATTTGAGTGTTAAACTAAGTGTAGGAGAGTCCTAAGGGTGTTTTACTCCAAGCGAGGCATGTAACTATAATTTGGGGCCGAGGTCACAGCCAGGGGTAATGGGGCTATTCCCAGCAGGTTTCTGGGCTGTGGGGCTCTCTCTCTCTCTCTCTCTCTCTCTCTCTCTCTCTCTCTCTCTTCTTCTTCTTCTTCTGCTGCTGCTGTTGCTGCTTCTGCTTCCTCTTCCTCCTCCTCCTCCTCTTCCTCCTCTTCCTCCTCCTCCTCTTCCTCCTCCTCCTTTTAGGGTCACACCCGTGATGCTCAGGGGTTACTCCTGGCTCTTCGCCGAGGAGTTACTCCTGGCAGTGCTTGGGAGACTTACGGGATGCTGGGGATTGAACCCAGGTTGACCGCATGCAAAGGCCCTACCTGCTGTGCTATTGCTCCGGCCCCAGCTGCAGGGCCTCACAAAGGTGCTCAGGGACTATGAAATATTGGGGATCAAACCTGGGCTTCCAGCATGAAAAGCATGGGCCAGAGCTCTTTGAGTCATCTCCTTAGCCTGAGCTGTGTATATTTGTTTCCGAGCTGTATATTTTTAATCTCGAATTTGAGAATAGGAGAATAGCGGTGGACAAGAATGAAAGGGTGCTGCTAGCCAAGCGGTCTGGAGAAGATGACTTGCACTAGATGCTAGCTGTGGCTGTGGCGGTCGTGGTGGAAGTGTACTTTGAAAGCAGAATCAAGAGGACGGAGAGAGAGGCACCTAGCACTCCTCAAGGTTTACTCCTGGCACTGTGCTCTTGGTGAGACCTTGGGACCACGTGTAGTTCCTGGCATTAATCAGGCTGACTGAGTGCAAGACAAGCATTTTCCCCACTGTACTATCTCTTTGACCCCCAAATAGTTCTAATTGGTAGAAACTTGAGTCAAGTACTAGCTCTACTTGGTTCCACCTGGTTCTGCCCTTTGCTTAGCATCCTCCACCCCCAGATTCCTCAGTTCTCTAATAAATTCAACTTAAAGTCCCCTCAACCCGAATTTGTTAGCACCTTTTACCAGTATGGGATCAAAATAGAGTAGGGTGATCACTAGTCTCTTCCATTTCTTTTTTTTTTTGGTGGGTGGGGAGGAGTGTTCATTTTTGGATCAAATTGAGTGATGCTTGGGGCCCGAGGGATAGCCCAGCGGGTAGGGCGCTTGCCTTGCACGCGGCCTGCCTGTGCCAGCCCGGGTTCGATCCTCGGCATCCCATATGGTTCCCTGAGCACCGCCAGGAGTGATTCCTGAGTGCAGAGCCAGGAGTAACCCCTGAGCATTGCCGGGTGTGACCCAAAAAGCAAAAAAAAAAAAAAAATGAGTGATGCTCAGGAATTACTCCTGGCGGTGCGGGTGGACCAGTAGGGATCCCCAGGATTGAACCCAGGTCAGCCATGTGCAAGGCAATGCCCTACCCATTGTTCAGTTGCTCAGCCCGAATACTCCCTATTTTGATGGTACACAAAGTCTGAAATGAAGTTTAATGGCTGACATGCATTTATAGTGGAAGAAGGATATTTGTTTTGTTACTTTTCTTTTTCTGGCCTGAAATTTCCTTTAAATCCTTAGCAGTATGATTTTGAGGGTCAGGGGCCGGAGCGATAGCCCAGCGGGTAGGGCGTTTGCCTTGCACGTGGCCGGCCCATGCCGGCCCGGTTTGATCCCCGGCATCCCCTATGGTCCCCGAGCACCGCCAGGAGTAATTCCTGGGTGCAGAGCCAGGAGTAACCCCTGAGCATTGCCGGGTGTGACCCAAAAAGCAAATAAATAAATAAAAAAAAAAAAGATTTTGAGGGTCAGCTTCCTAAGTGCTTTGAGGTTTAAATGCACTTTACTCGTGTTCTGCAGTGCAGCACGTTAGGACCAACAATCACTTTTACTTCTAGCTTTGAAGATGTAGTGACAGACTAGATAAACACGGTAGAGGATGGACTCCACACCTTAATTAAAGTTGCTGGCCCTGATAGAAAGATTTATTAGCTAAGTGACCCAACTGTCAGGGCCAGAGCCATAGTACAGTGGGTTGGGCATTTGCCTTGCATGCAGCCGACCCGGGTCCCATCCCCGGCATCCCTTATGGTCCTCCAAGCACAGCCAGGAGTAATTCCTGAGTGCAGAGCCAGGCATAACCCCTGAGCATCGCTGAGTGTGACTCAGAAAGCAAAAAATAAGTGACTCAACCATCACACACAAAGCCAAAAGCACACAAACTTTTATCTTCAAGGCAGGAACACTAGTACTGCCCCTATTTTTAGTTTTTCAGTCATTTTCAGTTGATTCAAGAAATCTCATCTCGGGGCTGGAGTGGTTAGGGCGTTTGCCTTGCATGCGGCCAACCTGGGTTCAACCACCGACATCCCATATGGTCCCCAAGCACGGCCAGGAGTAATTCCTGAGTGAAAAGCCAGGAGTAATCCCAGAGCGTGGCCGGGTATGACCCAAAAAAGAAAAAAAAAAAAAAAAAAGAAATTTTATCTCCAGAATATTTCATCAGCAGATTTATTTTCAGACTGTTTACCTTACTGCTCTGACGCTCCACTTAAAGTGGTCTATACCTCCTTTAACACTCTCCACTTAAAGTGGTCTATACCTCCTTTAACACTCTCCACTTAAGTGGGCTATACCTCCTTTCACCCATGGACAGTCCCCAGGCCCCGCAGCACTGGGCAGTACCCTCCGCATTGCTTGGTGTGATCTCCTGTCCCTTCCCCTGTCCCCTCCTGTCAGACCAGCTCAGTGTCTGACGTGACACTTTAGGTCGCCTGCTTGCCGGGGGAGCTTGTCTCTTGGGATCATATCCCTCTCTGCAGTCACCACATTCTGCTCATTCTTTTATTTTGGGGGCCATATCTGGTGGGTGCTTGGGTCTTGTTCCTGACTCTGCTCAAGGATCCCTCCTGGCAGGGCTGAGGGAACCATATGGAGTGCCAGGGATCGAACCTGGGTGAGCCCCTGAAGCACCCACCCACGGTGTTACTGCTCTGGTCACATTCGGCTCACCCTCTGTGGCCAGGGTGTTGTCAGACAAATTCCCCTGATTTAGGCGCTGTCTCCCGGCCTCTTGAGTACCCTGGCAGCAGGGATGAAATTGGGTTTAGTTTCCCTTGGCGAGACTCTAACACAGGGCTGGGCCAGGGTCGGGCGTGCTGGAAGCTTGGTGGTGGACAAGGATCCTGGCCGGCTTGGAGGCAAGTTGCAGTCTGATTGCAGTCGGTGCTTATCCGCCCAGGCCTTGGGGCAGTTGCCTCATTGGGACTCTTATCAGGGTTGGATGCTGGGATAACTGGAAGCAAAGAAAGGGATTGTGGTCATTTGCAGCTATAATTATAACAGGGCCCGGCTAAACTGCTGCCTCCTCCCTAGAGTTTTCCCAAGCTGTGGTCAGAGGTGGCGCCTTGTTCTCGGGAACCCATGGGACCTGGTCAGTCATGGGTGTCTGCCGCCACCAGTACCAAAGAGATGTCTGTAGATCTTCTTCTCTCTGATCAGAGCTGCTCGAGCCTGGAGCTTTACAGCTGCCCACCTCTAATGGACTCACCTTCTCTTACCGTAGCACGGTGGTTTCACACCCCAACAGGTCTTACCGATATCTAGACACATTTGGGGTTGTCGCCTTTGAAGGGAGGAATTTTTTTTTTGAATTTTTTCTTTTGGGTCACACCTGGCAATGCTCAGGGGTTACTCCTGGCTCTGCACTCAGGGAATTACTCCTGGCGGTGCTCAGGGGACTGTATGGAATGCCGGGATCGAATCTGTGTCGGCCTCATGCAAGGCAAATGCCCTCCCCGCTAAGCTATCACTCCAGCCCCTGAAGGGAGGATTCTGTTTGCACTTAGCGCCCTGGGCCAGGGCTGCCACTCAAACATTGGCCTCCTTGAGGAATTGCTCTCCTTTAACTGTCAGGAGTGGGGTCAGTGAGACAGCACAGCGGGTCGGGCTCTTGCCTTGCAGGTGGCTGACCTGGCTTCATTCCTGGCTTCCCATATGATCCCCTGAACCCACCAGGAGTGATTCCTGAATGCATAGCCTGGCGTAAGCCCTGAGCATCACCAGCTATGGCCCAAAAACTGAAAAGAAAGAAAGAAAAGATTGAGCTGTTGGCAGTGCCAGGTTGAAAGCCTTGCCGGCCCAGGCCCCTGCCGGAGGCCCAGAAGCACTGGAGCATGGTGAGAGCAGTGCCTGGGTCCAGGATGAGGCAGTTCCTTATTATCATCTTCCACTTCCCACTGTTGTTACGGCAGTGGTCTGGAGTGGGGTGTGGCCCCAAACCTAAAAGCCCCAAATCCCAACATTTTCCTCAAGACAGTTCTAACCCATCACCTCTTTTCCTCTTTCCCATTCAATTTTTTTTCCACAGGTGAAAGGCCAAAGAAACCAGTTCCTCCTCCAGGACCAGACTGTCCGAGATGAGAAAGGAAGGTATAAGCGGTTTCACGGAGCCTTCAGCGGCGGTTTCTCTGCAGGCTACTTCAACACTGTGGGCTCCAAGGAAGGTAGGCCACCCCCCTCCTTCCCTCCCAGCCCCGCGGACCCCTGCGGAACACACTGGGGCACATAACTCTGCAGCCAACTGGTGCATACAGCACTGTTCTTTGTGTTCCCGCTATTCAGGATCTCCCCAGGGCCAGCCCGTGTGTACGCTGGCACTTTGCTGCCACGGAGAGAGCTCTGTCAGGGCCTTCGTGGCACACAGCATCTGTCACACACTGACACTGTCCTATAGGTTCACTCCTTTTTTTTCTTTTTGGGTCACACCCAGTGTTGCTCAGGGGTTTCTCCTGGTTCTGCACTCAGAAATTACTCCTGGCAGTGCTTGGGGGACCGTATGGGATGCCGGGATCGAACCCAGGTCGGCGGCATGCAAGGCAAACGCCCTACCCTCTGTGCTATTGCTTCGCCCAGGCTCACTCCTATCTTTCTGGTCTCACTGACTCAGTTGCTGAGTGGGGGCACCCAGTGGCTGGTAGCTGAAGCCATCAAGCTTGGGGAGTGGTGCTCACAGCATCACTTGATTTTTTTTTTCATTTTTGTTATTGTTTTGGGGCCACACCTGGCAGTGCTCAGAGATTAGTCCTGGCTCTGTGCTCAGGGATCACTTCTGGTACTGCTCAGGAGGTCATAGAGGGTACCAGGGATCAAATCTGGATTGGCTGCGTGCAAGGAAAGTGCCCTACCTGCTGTGCTCTCTCCTGGCAGTGCTCAGGGCTTACTCCTGGTTCTGCACTCATGAATCGCTGCTGGCAGTGCTCAGGGGTCTCTATGGGATGCTGGGCTTATTGAGCCTGGATTGACTGCATGCAAGGCAAGCTCTACCTGCTGTACTGTCGGTCCGGACCTTCAGGCCCTACTTGTTATAACAGATTTGGCCTGGAGAACACTCAGTTTAAAATGCCACATTGGGGATCAGCTCAGCAGTAGAGCACTTACCTTTACTTATGTGAGGCACCTCGCAGTAAATCATATCCTGTGATGTAATAGAAGCCTGTTGTTTGAAGTAAGAAATCTTAAAAATTTTATATATATATATATATATTTTTTTTCCCTTGAATCACACCTGGCGATGCTCAGGGGTTACTCCTATCTCTGCACTCAGGAATTCCTCCTGGTGGTGCTTGGGGACTATATGGGATTGAACCCAGGTCGGCTGCTTGCAAGGCAAATGCCCTACCCACTGTACTATTGTTCCTGCCTCTTAAAAAATATTATTTTAACACAAAAACCAGAGTGAAGTACAAATAGAGGTCAATCTTTACAAATAGAGGTCAATCGATGAACTCTTGTGACATGATAGGACAAATCTTTAAAAAAAATTTTTTGGGGGCCACACCCAGTGGTACTTGGAGGCAACTCCCAACTTGGGCCTGGGGATCACTTGCAGCTGTACTCAGAGGGGACCCTGTGTGCTGGGCTCCCACATGCAGGGTATGAGCTCTGGCCCTTGGTGCCATTTCCCCAGCCCCAGATCAGTTCAATGAGCAAATGATCAAAGCATTTGAACAGTTGATTCCAGAGGAGATAGAACTGCTATTTGGAGCCTTATGATTATGAAAAGAAAGTAACTACGTCTAAGACACTTTAATATGGCGTAAGACACTTTAATAAGAGAGTTAAAGTAGCACACTTATTAAAATGTTAAAAAATGACAGTTGGGTTTGTGACGAAAGAAGCATACTAATACCGATTATTATAATTATAGCTGTGATATGTGTTATAATTAAAGAGTGAGGCCAACTCCGATGATTAGCAGGTAGACTGGGATATGTTCCTGGGCTAGACTATCACTATTGGGAACAACAGATTCAAGGGCTAAAGCATAGGGCAGAGACCCTGGAGATCTGAAAGCAGGAAAGTTCTGGCCTGGGGTGTGGGAGACAAGGAAGGCCAGAGCCTCACTCCTGGGGAGTCTCCCAGGCCAGCCCAGAAGCCTGTGGCGTTCACTGACCCAGAACAAAGGAGAGTTGATCCTAGGGTGTTCTCGACGCCTTTGACCTTAGGGCACTCTCCTGTTTGCTGCCACTGTCAGCTGCTCTGCCAGCTGGAGTTCTCGGCCAGGGCAGCTGCTTGGTCCTGCTGTTTCTGAGACTCCGTCACCAGGTGGGACCTTGTTAACAGGTGCCTGCAGGTGCTGTCTTCTTTCTCCTCTCACCTTTGTCTCTGGGCTCAGACGTGATGATGGTTTACCTTTCAGTGCATACTTTGACTGTTTCCAAATTCATGTGTGTGTGTCTGTGTGTGTGTGTGTGTGTGTGTGTTTGTGTCTGTGTACACATGAGCATGCCTTTTATTTTCTTCTCTTTGGATATTCTCCCTCCCATCCCCTTTCCCCTTCCGTTCCCCTTCACTGTTATTGTGGTTGAGGCCACTTTCTAGGTTGTGGTGCTCTAGGGATAACACTCGACCAGGTGGGTGCCTCCAGCCATTGAGCGCGTGGACACACACACCCAAGTGCTTTGCGCTTTGCTCACACACACACACACGTACACAAGGCAGATGCGCTACTATAGAATCACTTACACCAGATTCTTAAAAAATTCTCTTTTGAGCCACATCCAGCTGTACTCAGGGGACCACGGAGGCCACTCCATGGAGTGTGCAGCCCAGCAATGCAGAAGGTCAGTGCTTGGGGACTAGAGATGCTAGGGGCCACCCAGCGGCACTGTTCAAACCCAGAGCCCTGCACACGCTGAGACCTGTGCTCCACCACCTGAAGCCCATCCACGCCCCACCAATTCCTTTAATAGCTCCTTCCCTCCCTCCCTCCTTCTCTCTCTCTCTCTCTCTCTCTCTCTCTCTCTCTCTCTCTTTCTCTCTTCTCTCTCTTCCCCTTCCTTCCCTCCTTCCCTCCTTCCCTCCCTCCTCTTCTTTCTCTCTCTCTCTCAGTTTTCTGGCCACACCTGGCATTGCTCAGGGATTGCTCTTAGCAGTGTTTAGGAGATCATATACAGTGCCAGTTTTTTTTTTTTTTGGCGGGGGGCGGGGGGGGGGGGCCAGGTTTAATCCTCAGCATCCCTTATGGTCCCCGAACACCGACAGGAGTGATTCCTGTATGTTGAACCAGGGGTAGCTCCTGAGCACTGCCGGATGAGACCCCAAAAATACCTAAATAAATAAATTTTTGGGAAGCCACACACAGGTGCTAAGGAAAGCCTGTATTGCCAAGGGTCACAGTTGTGGTTCACACATGCAGAACATGCATGCCAACCCCTTGACTCTGCCCAGTTGGGGTTCACACATGCAGAGCTCACACGCCAACCCTTTGAGCTCTCTTCCCAGCCTCCCTGGTTCCCAGTTCTTTTGGGAGACCTAGGGTAACCCTCCAGATTCTGACACCAGTGAACATGGGGCTAGTAAATGGTTCCTGTGAAATATTAATGTCCAGGTAAGGACTGAGACTTGCAGTAGCTGGGAGTTTGTGGTACTGGGGGGGTCACACGCTTTGTCCGTGGATGTAATCATGTTGTTACACCCACATGCTGTTGAGGATTGTGACCTAAACTTTCTTCCCAGGATGGACGCCCTCAACCTTCGTGTCTTCCCCGACAGAACAGAGCGGACAGATCTGTCCTTGGGCCCGAAGACTTCATGGATGAAGAGGTTGGTGTCCAGGGTGCTGGTTGCCAGGCGCTGCCAGATGTCCAGGGTGCTGGTTGTACAGGCGGGGCCATGAATGGGGGCTACTTGAACGCCTCTCTCAACCCTTTCTGCTTGTGAGCCTTCATCCTGGCACTGTCGCGACTGCCTTGCCCTCAGTGCCCCTCGGTGGGGCGTTTCTGACAGCAGGAGCCTGAGGGGTGAACGGCTGCAGGCGGTTTGGCTTGAGAGCCCCGCTGGCCCCTGCAGGGCTCTGCTGTGTGGAAGTGGAGGAGCAGAGTGTGGGCCTGTCGGGAGGGTGTAGAAGGAAGCTGTGCTCCCGCACCCGTGCACATTACTAAAGTGACGTAAAGCGCGTGAAGTGTGTAAAGCACATTTGTGGCGGTGGCGGCAGCTCTCAGGAGCAGGACCCAGCCTCGTGTCCTGTACCCCTTGGCTTCAGGATGCTCCATTGTCGCTGCGGGAGGATGGTTGCTCTGACTATATGTTGGAGTTTTTACTGTTTTTTGTTTTAAATGAAATATATCTGTGTCATGTCTTATGATCCGTCACTCCCAAATCATGTGAGTAATGATACGCTTCTCTTCTTTGCAAGGATCTTAGTGAATTTGGAATAGCACCTAAAGCCATTGTTACCACCGATGACTTTGCCTCCAAAACCAAAGACCGGATCCAAGAAAAGGCCAGGCAATTAGCAGCGGCAACTGCCTCGATTCCCGGCGCCACGCCTCCTTGACGACTTCGTGGCACCAGCAAAGTGAGAACACTTGAATTCTGCCTTTATTGTTCATGTAATTTTGGTTTGGGGGCCACACCCGGTGGTGTTCAGGGTTGACTCCTTGGGGAACCAGAGGAGTTGCCGGTGATCAAACATGGATCAGCCTCGTGCAAAGCAAATGCCCTGCCTGCTGTACCCTGACCCCGTAAATTCTGACTTTAACAGTCTTGGTCACACTGCTTTGCTTAAGGATGATTTGTCTTAAGTGTGACTAACTTGCACAGGAGAAGCTTCTTAGATGCTCTTGAGGGCAAGGAGGGTCTTGCCAAAAGACTCCAGCCCCATTGTTTCTTAGTGCAATGGAGAGCTCCGTCCCACCCCTAGTTGTGCTCTTGGCTCTTGGAGGCCCGAGGGCTGGCATAAAGTGGGATGGCTTCCCCCATACTTCACCTGTATCACTTATCTTCGTGTTGTTTATTGATTTGCTCAAGCGGTCACCAATAACATCTCCATTCATCCCTGTTGTGTGCTAGTGTAGCCCAATGGCATCTGCTTGCTCCAGGAACACAAAGAGCCTCAAACCATTCCTTCAGGTCATGGAAATGAGGTCTATTATTGTTACTGTTTTTGTCATATCCAATACAACACGGGTAACTTGTCAGGCTCTGCCATGTGGGCGGGATACTCTCTGTAGTAGGTAGGCTCTCAGTTCTTGCATTTATTGATGTACCATCAGGCTGCAAAAGGGAGAGCTGGTAGCAGCTCTGCCCTGTATATCTGTGTCTCTGGTTCACTGCTGACAGCCCAGGACCAGTTCGGTGGGCAGGTCCACCCAGAAAGGGACCCCAACTCCATCTCCATGAAAACCTGATGACTTTAGCCGCCAAGACCCACATACCAGGGCTTGAAATCGGCTTCTCTATAGGGTGGGTCTCTGATGAGCCGGGCCTGAGATTGGCTTCTCTCCTGGGTGGAGCTCTGATGAGCTATGGAGTCTGGTCATTGAAAATGGCTGCCATCATGGTGTGGGGGCTCCTCCAGCCTCCTCTGAGGCTCCATTGGGGTGATAGGCCAGGGCCGGAACCCACCTTCCCTCCTGGACACCTCATGATCAGTTGAGCACAGGGAGAGCCGGCAGTAGCTCTGCCCCATGTATCTGTGTCTTTGGTTCACGACTGACAGCAGTTCTTGGGTGCGCCCACTGGGCCTCCCGGATGGGACAGAGGTGGGGGAAAGGGACCCCAGCTCCTTCTGCATGGAAGCCCGGTGACTTTAGCTGCTGAGACCCACACACCTGGGCTTGAAATCACCTTCTAGAAGCCAATTTCCCCATACTTATTGTCTTGTAAATTTTTTTTTTTTTTTTTTTTTGCTTTTTAGGGTCACACCGCAATGCTCAGGGGTTTCTCCTGGCTCTGCGCTCAGGCATCACTCCTGAGCGCAGAGCCAGGAGAAACCCCTGAGTTTGGTGTGACCCAAAAAAAAAAAAAAAAAAGTATTCTAATGTGCTCTGTCGATTCCCCCTTTTTTGGAGGGGACCCATACCCAGTGGTGCTCAGGGGTTACTCCTGGATCTGCACTTAGGAATTACTCCTGGTGAGGCTTGAGGGACAGTATGGAATGCTGGGGATCTGACCTGGGTCAGCCGGATGCAAGGCAAGTGCCTTACATACTGCTGTCACTTCAACCCCTCTTTTTATTATATTTTTTTCCAATTTTGGGCCACACCCAATGTTTCTCAGGGCTTCTTTCTTTTTTTTTTTTTTGGGGGGGTCACACCTGGCGATTCTCAGGGGTTACTCCTGGCTCTACACTCAGGAGTTACTCTTGATGGTGCTTAGGGGACCATATGGGATGTCGGGGATCAAACCTGGGTTGGCGCGTGCAAGGCAAACGTCCTACCCACTGTGCTATTGCTCTGGCCCCTCTCAGGGCTTATTTCTATCTCTGCACACAGGAATTACTCCTGAGAGTACTTAGGGGACCATATGGGATGCCAGGGATCGAACCCTGGTCATCCACAGCAAAGCAAACACCGTACCACCGCACCATCACTCCGGCCCCCCCATCCTTCCTTTTCTGAAGCCCCCTTTCTTTCTCTGGGCATTGGCCTTACAGGACACATACTTGACAAGAACCCTCTAGGGTTGCTGTGCGCTGCCCACCTGTGTCTACCGTCTGCAGCTGGGCTGGCGGATCGTGCCTCTCGGGGGTGGAGGGCAAAGGGGTTGACAGTGAGTCTGAGCGGGGTACCCGGACTGCTTACCTCCGCCTGTTCCCTCATGTTCTAAACCCAAGTTCATTTTCATGCCGTTATCCTAGATTATCTGGTCGGCTTTGAACTGCTCAGGAAAATGGGTTGGAAGGAAGGACAAGGAGTTGGTCCCCCGAGTGAAAAGAAGAGCACGGCAGCAGAAACCCGGTACGTGAGGGTCGTGGGACGGCTGCGTGCATCGAGAATGGGGTCGGTGTGCGCTTTTTTTTTTTTTTCCTTTTTGGGTCACACCCGGCAATGCTCCCAGCTCTGCACTCAGGAATTAACACCTGGAAGTGGTGCTCGGGGGACCATTGGGATACCGGGGATCGAACTTCGGTTTGGCCGTGCAAGGCAAACACCTTACCCACTGTGCTATCACTCCGCCCCACACTGCCGTGTACATCTTTAAAGGCTTTTTGGCAAGTCGCGCACCGCGGGCTTTCCCGAGGGATTGTCTGCTTTCCGTCACCCCCAGCGCGAATGATGCCTGTGTTCTCCCGCCCCAGAGTCTCACTTGAGCCCGACCATTCCGAGGGCTCCTTGCCTCGCCTCTCTCCTCTAGGCGGTGAGCCCGTGGTGGCAGCCCTGTCTCTTCCTGGTTCTCACTGAGCACGTGGGGAATGGGTGCGGGGCTAGCGGGCTCTAGTCCAGAGTGTCCCGACGGCCCCCTGCTCCAAGCCACAGCCCCATGGCCAAGCAGCCTCTGGAGAGGGTCAGCGACTTCAGTGTGTGTGTGTCTGTGACTGATATGCCTGAAATCTCTGTTACAGATTCCAGAGTGAAAGTCTATGGCTGCGCCTTACCCCCGGGAGACTCTGATGGGTCCCAGGTACCTGTGCTCGACCTCCAGGGGCAGTCACCTCTGTCGCCTCAGGGTTGTGGGGGTTTCGGGGGCTACCAGGGTGAGGAGCCCACCCGCACTCCTGGAGAGTGCCACCTGCTCTGGCCCCCGCCCTACTTTCTCCTGGTCTTTGGGCCACACCCATGGTGGTCAGGGAATAATCCTGGCTCAGCGCTCAGAGGTCAGCCCGTTGAGCTCTTGCCGTGGCCCCCGCTGCCACCCCCCCCCCAGCCCATTCTTAGAGTGAGCTGCTCGGTAGCCTCGCTTATGGAGGACTTGGTTTAGTCCTGTAGAATAGCACACATGAACATTTGGTCATCGCTCTGTTTGGGCTTAATCACTGCCTTGAGAGTGGTGGTTCACAGGCTTTCTGCCCAGCTGTGACTCACCACACTTCTCCTTCTCAATCATCGGAGATAGGATGAAGATGATGACTACCTGCCAGAAAATGTGACCTTTGCACCCAAAGATGTCACGCCTGTGGATTTCACACCAAAGGATAATGTACATGGCCTGGCCTACAGGGGCCTGGATCCCCGCCAGGCACTCTTTGGAACGTCCGGAGAACATTTTAATCTGTTTGGTGGGGGACCCGAGGAGCCCAGCAGTCTTCTTGAAGATATTCGAGTGAATAAAGGAAGAAAACTGGGAATTTCAGGCCAGGTAAAAGACTTTAATCAACCGGAAGCTCTGACCATTGCGGCTGCTCGGTCGGGGCCGCTGCCTGGTACGGGCCCGTCATTCTTCCTTGACGGCAGAAGGTGTGACCACAGTTACTGTTTCCCTTTTGCGTGCATGTGGCACACCTTCCCGATTGGGGGCACTCAGCCACACCCTTCAGGGCTGGGGGCGTCGCCCTTCCCCTCTGGGTCTGCCCCCCCCGGCAGGCATGGCTGGGACTGCTCCTGGGAACAGCCCTTTTTTTTTTCTTTTTTGGGTCACACCCGGCAATGCTCAGGGGTTTCTCCTGGCTCTGCACTCAAGAATTACTCCTGGCGGTGCTCAGGGGACCATATGGGATGCCGAGGATCAACCTGTACCGGCTTGGGCCGGCCGAGTGCAAGGCAAACGCCCTACCCACTGGGCTATCGCTCCGGCCCCCAGGGAGCAGTCTTGCCTCTGAGGTGATAGAGAACCAGTAAGGGTTAGCTTCTGCACTTGAGTCAGAGGCTCTACCTGAAATTCAGCGTGAAAAATGCCATTACATGTTTTCTTTCATATATATATATATATATGTATATATATATATACATATATATATGAAAGAAATATGTGTATATATATGTGTGTATATATATATGTGTGTATATATGTGCATATATGTGTGTGTATATATATACACATATATATGTATATATATACACACACATTTTATATATATATATATACATATATATATATATATACACACACACACACACATATATATAATGTTTTATTGTGTGTGTGTGTGTGGATTTGGGCCATACCTGGTGGTGCTCCAGGGCAGGCACCTTGCAGTACTGGGAATCAAACCCAGAGCTTCTGCATGCAAGCGTGTGCTCTAGCCTGTGGCACCTTCTCCCTGGCCTTGCTCCGCTCCACCCCTCCCATTCCTTCCCTTCTTCTCTGCCCTCCCCTCCCCTCACCTTCCCTCTTCTCCACTTTCTTTCCTCCCCATTCCCTCCTCTGCCCTCCCCTCCCTCCCCTCTTCCCTTCTTCCCTTCCCCTTCCCTTCTCTCTCTTACCTCCTTTTATTTCCCCTCCCTATCCTCTTCTCTCCCCCTGCTCTCCCTCCCCTCCCTTACCCTTCCCCCTCATTCAGGACTGTCTTCCCCCAGCAGTGCTGGGGATCTGGGGCCACTCCTGAGGATGCTTGGTGGGGCTATGCAGGCCTGCCAGTTCGGGACCCCGGTGATGTGCTGCTGCCCCTTAGGGCAGTGCTGTGGCCAGCAGGGACACTCTGGGCTGTGCTCAGGGTCACCAGGGCTACACTCAGCAGTGTCGGGGTGCCAGGGATCCAGGCTGGTGCTTGTTTATGCCAGGCGTGTGCTCCAGGCCTTTGGGCTGTTTCCTTGGCTCCTTGACCGCCTTTTCCTTTTCCTCTTTCCTTTTGGGAGGGGCTCCTGGGCAGGACTCAAGCATCGCGGCAGCCCAGCGAGCCCGCCTGTCAGTGCTCAGACCCAGCGATGGGGTGCTGGCGCCCACCAGGGCTCTCCTAGCACTGCACCGGGCCGTGCAGTGCCCACTTGGAGATCATGCTTGAGCCTCTGCACATGCAGGCCGTGGGCTGCCCCGAGACAGTTCCCTGGCCCCGCTCCCTTCTTCCCTCATCCCGGTTTCCCATGGAAGTTAGGAGTTCTGACCGCAGCCAGCAGAACTTGGGTGGTCTTCAGACCTCAGCCGCAGTGCTCAGCAGTGACATGAGTCTCTCCAAGGGAACCTCCATGTTCCCACCCCCCCACCCCGGCGCTGGTGCTCGGAACTCCCGCCATTCTGCGCCCCAGCGGAACCCAGCTCAGGGCTGCTGCAGGCCAAGGGCACCTCAGTGCCCAGTGTGGCATTTGTCCCTGGTTGTTTTCCCAAGGACTTGAATGTGTGTGTCCTTTGGGTGCGCCTGCTCTTCCCCTGGGGGTCGTGGGGCGCTTGGCATACCTCCCTTCGAGCCTGGAACTGCACAGCTGCAAACCTGGCTTGTTTTTGCAGGCTTTTTGGGGTTGGTGCCCTGGAAGAGGAAGATGATGACATTTATGCCACAGAAACTCTGTCCAAGTACGACACAGTTCTGCGGGATGAAGAGCCTGGCGATGGACTCTATGGCTGGACAGCGCCCAAGCAATACAGGGGTCAGAAAGGTGAGTCCTGGGGCCGGAGCGATAGCCCAGCGGGTAGGGCGTTTGCCTCCGCATGCGGCCGGCCTGTGCCAGCCTGGGTTCAATCCCGGCATCCCATATGGTCCCCCGAGCACTGCCAGGAGTGATTCCTGAGTGCAGAGCCAGGAGTAACCCCTGAGCATCGCGGGTGTGACCCAAAAAAGCGGGAAAAAAAAGAAAGAAAGGTGAGTCCTGTCTGCAGCCCACATGACCTGAGGGTCGGAGTACCCGCAGTGGGAACTGCGAGACCCCTGCTGGGGTTGTTCAGAGATGTGGGGTGAGAAACAGGCGGCGAGGAGAGAAGCCCGGGAGGCCGTACAGTGGGTAGAAAGCTTGCCGTGTGCACGGCGACCTGTGTTTAGTCCCTGCTGCCCTGAGCACCACCAGGAGTGATCCCTGAGCAGTAGCCCAGGCGTGAGTCAAAGCCCCAAACCCACAGAATAAATAAAGCTAGTAAGGTTTTTTTGTTTGCTTGTTTGTTTTTTAAGAGATGCCCAATATGGGAAGTAAAGCAAAGGGTCACTGAGACAAAGGCAAGGCCAAAGCCAGCTGTCAAGGCTGGTGCGGGGAGGAGGAGGAGCTGGAGTTGGGAGCGTGTATGGACAGGTGCTCTGTTGTGAGCTGGAGGAGCTGGGCAGGTCGCCAGGGCCAGCCCATGCGGACAGGTGAGAAGAGCGGCTGTGTAGACGGAGGTGATAGTACAGCACTTGCCTTGCACATGCCAACCCAGGTTTGATTCCCAGCACCACTTACGGTGCCCTGAGTCCTCTACGAGTAACGCTGGAGCATCATCAGGAGTGACCAAGGAAACAGAAGGAAAGACAAAAGAGCAGTCGTGGGAGCCAGGGGTGGGGTGCAGAGCGCCCACACTGGAGGGAACACGGGGTGCGACCGTGTCAGCACCTTTGTCCCTGGCTCTTAGGGGGCTCAGGCTGGGTGTGGGGATTCTCTGCCCACCTGAATTTCATTTCAGCATCTTTCATGGTGCAAGAACCTTGTATGGCAGGGTTCCTCTCCAGAAAGGGGATGGGGCCGGGTAGTGGTCAGCCCTGCAGGTCTTCTCGAGAGGGGATGGGGGACGGGGTAGTGGTCAGCCCTACAGGTCTTCTCGAGAGGGGATGGGGGACGGGGTAGTGGTCAGCCCTGCAGGTCTTCTCGAGAGGGGATGATGGGGGACGGGGTAGTGGTCAGCCCTGCAGGTCTTCTCGAGAGGGGATGGGGAGAGCGGGGTAGTGGTCAGCCCTGCAGGTCTTCTCGAGAGGGGATGAGGGGGGCGCGGGTAGTGGTCAGCCCTGCAGGTCTTCTCGAGAGGGGATGGGGGGGACGGGGTAGCGGTCAGCCCGCGGTGTTCTGATCCCAGCTTTCGCTGCCCAGCCCAGGCGTTGGCAGCTTCACCAGGCCCCACCAGACATGAGCTCATGGTGGGTGCTTAGAAGGGAGATTGTGACTTCAGAGTTACTGCTGGGACCGGTGGCTTCCAAGTGGAGAGCCTGTGTGGATGGGGGGGTCGGGGGGGCCAGGGAACTGTAGCCCCCGCCATGTAAGAGAGCTTACAGCATTCTGTTGCCTGAATCAGTGACCTTTTCTCTGGTTAGAATTTCATTGACAGAAAGGACAAGAGCGCCTTTAATGTGGACTAAGATTAAATTACAGGCTGACCCGGTGTAGTGCTCTGCTGCCGGGTTTGAATAGTTGCTTAGGAATTGGGTGGGGTGCAGTATCCCCAGAGACTTCGCCCAGTTTTAGACATGGACTATCTTACATCTTACCATTATGAGGTTTTTTTTTTTATTTTATTCTTTTGATTCTTGGACTATACCTGGCAGTATTCAGGGATCACTACTGGCTGTGCTCACAGGACAGTGTGGGGTGCCAGGGATTGAACCCAGGCAGCCATGTGCAAGGCAGTCCCCTACCCTTTGTACTATCTCGCCATCCCCATTTCTCAGTGGGGGTTGGGGATAGCCCTAGAAATCTTAGGGGCCAGTGAGGTGCAGGGTCGCTCCTGTCTGCAGGGGCGGGGCTCCAGCCCTTTGAGCCATCTCCCAACCACCGTGCTTTTAATCCTTAATTGTTCTCCTGACAGTTCTTCTTGGGGCCAGAGCAATAGTACAGCGGGTAGGGCATTTGCCTTGCATGCAGCCGACCTAGCTTCAATCCCCGGAATCCCATATGGTTCCCGAGTACCGCCAGGAGTAATTCTTGAGTGCAGAGCAGGAGTAACCCCTGAGCATCACCGGTGTGACCCAAAAAGAAAAAACCAAAAATAAAAAAGACAGTCCTTGAGATCTTTCACTGGACAGAGTATATGCTTGGGTGTTCCTTTGGTACTTTTTTTTTCCCTAAAAATAGCATTGAGGTCCCTATCTTGGGACTGCACTGGTGCTTCTCTTTCTGTTTTTTTTTTTTTTTGGGGGTATTCTCGGGACCATATGGGGTGTTGGGGACCCATCAAGGGTCAGCTGCTTGCAAAGCAAACTCCCCTCCTGCTGGCCTGTTTATCTCTGCCCCCGGGCCTTTCTTTCTTGCTCAGACTTGTTTCTGTCTTGTGTGACAATACCTGTGACATGCAGCATTTCTGTCCTTGGGGAGAAAGTGCTGACATCTTTTATCCTCATTTTTTTCTGCTTCTGCAATTAATCAGTGGTATCTTTTTATAGATGCTGAGAAAGATCTTCGATACGTTGGCAAAATTCTGGATGGATTTTCCTTGGCCTCCTAAACCTTTGTCTTCTAAGAAAGTAAGACAGTTTTTGAAAATTGGTTTGGGGCTTAAAATATTTGCTGGTGTGTAATGTTGGTTGTTGTAGTAACAGTCGAAGAGACAGTAACTCCCTTTTTCAAAGAGCAGAATGCCTAAAAACTAGTGTTGGTTGTTGTAGTAACAGTCGAAGAGACAGTAACTCCCTTTTTAAAGAGCAGAATGCCTAAAAACTAGTGTTGGTTGTTGTAGTAACAGTCGAAGAGACAGTAACTCCCTTTTTTAAAGAGCAGAATGCCTAAAAACTAGTGTTGGTTGTTGTAGTAACAGTCGAAGAGACAGTAACTTCCTTTTCAAAGAGCAGAATGTCTAAAAACTAGTGTTGGTTGTTGTAGTAACAGTCGAAGAGACAGTAACTCCCTTTTTTAAAGAGCAGAATGCCTAAAAACTAGTGTTGGTTGTTGTAGTAACAGTCGAAGAGACAGTAACTCCCTTTTTCAAAGAGCAGAATGCCTAAAAACTAGTGTTGGTTGTTGTAGTAACAGTCGAAGAGACAGTAACTCCCTTTTTAAAAGAGCAGAATGCCTAAAAACTAGTGTTGGTTGTTGTAGTAACAGTCGAAGAGACAGTAACTCCCTTTTTAAAGAGCAGAATGCCTAAAAACTAGTGTTGGTTGTTGTAGTAACAGTCGAAGAGACAGTAACTCCCTTTTTAAAGAGCAGAATGCCTAAAAACTAGTGATTGTTCAGGAAAATTCATTCTGTGTTAGAAATGTCACTTTCCAGCCACCTTGAATTCAAAATGCTTAATTGCTGGTATTTTACATTTAATGTCAGTGAGTGGTTATTTCCATCAAAAAGTGGTTATTTCCATCCAAAAAACTGGAGCGACAGTACTGATGGAACAGAGCTAGGAATCGCAAGGAACCTGAACATCGCTGGGTGTGGCCCAAAAACTTTAAAAAGAAAGGAATTACATAACGTGCTGGTGGAAGGAAGAATGGGGTCATGCATTGTAGCAGAAGAGATAGTAGAGACTCATCTAACCACCATAGCCCAGTCTTGGCTGCTCTCACCACTCTGGCTCCAGTAACCTGTTCCTGGCTCTGTCTGAGTGCTCAGCAGAGCACTGTGAGATGAGCTAGCTAGGGGGCTGATTTGGTCAGCCGCAGAGGGCGAAAGTCAGGCACTGTGGTCAGGCCCCTGGCAGTGCTCTGTGGCCCTTCCTATGGTCCGGGGTCTGTGAGGCTCATAAGAACTGAGCCAGGCTGGGCTTCCCCACCTGTGGGCGGTAGGCACCTCCTGGCCTCCCCTGGCCTCCCTTTGTTAGATTGTTCCACGAGCTAATCAGCTTCTGGTTTTGAAGTCAGCAAACATTTGCTGACTTGGCCTTTGTTTTCCAGAACAGAGGAGCCCGGGCCGTGTGAGTGAGATACTGTGTTCTCGTATTCGGTGTTACAGCGGCTGGATTTGTTTAATCATGATAATATGTTGTAACAGTGAACAGTCTGTTGGGCATGGCAGAAGCTGTCGTTGTTACCAGAAACGCCAAGTATATCAGGGGGAATGCGTTGTCCACGTGTGTGGAGGGACGCATAGAGTAGCTGAGAAGTGCTTGTTTGACGGAGCTTTTGAGGGTAAATCAGAGTCCCTCTGGTAGTGCTGGTCAGTGACGGCAGGACAAACCAAGGGACGAGTAGGACGCTACTGGGCCACAGCACCCCACCCAGATAGGCCTCTGGGTGCCATGGGGTTCAGAGGGGGGCTAGTGGGGTTCAGGGAAGAATTGTGGGGTTCAGAGGGGGCTGTCGGGTTCAGAGGGGGCTGTGGGGTTAGCAGGAGGGCTGTGGGATTCAGAGTGTGGCAACTTGGGGTTCAGAGGAGGGCCGTGTTCTCTTGACTTTCCAGATAGGCAGGCTCATAAACATGTGGCTGAAAACCAGCATCTGACTGCAGAGGCCAGGCGAGGCAGTGGGGTGCGGAGAAATGCTCCGCTGCTGCTTGGGCACCAGAGTGGTTGTGTGGCCAGGCCATGGCTTCTATTATATATCAGGGAACGTGGACTGATCTGGAGCCGGTGTGTCTCACAGGGAGGTGGTCAGCTCCCAGACTGAAAATGACCCTTTCCGCAGTAAGAGCTAGCATGCTCTCATGGACTGTCACTGGGCCAGGCATACCTGGGGCCACGTGACTCATCTATCTGGAAACCTTGGGTTTCATTGGGAGGAAGTTCTTCAGCACTTTTATTTTCAGTTTGTTTTGTTTTGGGGCCACACCTGGTGATGTTCAGGGATACTCTTGGCTCTGCACTCAGGAATTACTCCTGGAAGGGCCCAGGGGACCATATGGGATGCCAGTGATTAAACCTCCTGAGGTGGCCACATGCAGAGCAAGCACCCTACCCACCATACTGTCTCTCCAGCCCCTCACCATCATGCCAGGGAAATACAAATCAGAAAGACAGTGACGCATTCTGTCACACAAGTGAGAATGACATATACGAAAAACACCGGCCGCCAGTGTATGGAGCCCTCACTCACTGTTGGTGGGAATGTCATCTGATTCAGCTTTCTTTTTTCTTTTTTGGGTCACACCCGGCAATGCTCAGTGGTTTCTCCTGGCTCTGCACTCAGGAATTACTTCCTGGCGGTGCTCGGGGGACCATATGGGATGCCTGGGATCGAACCCAGGCCGGCATGGGCCGGCTTTGTGCAAGGCAAGCGCCCTACCTGCTGGGCTATCAGCTCCAGCCCCATCTGATTCAGCTTTAAGGAACACAGTGTGGAGCTGTCTAAGGCAGTACCGAGACTTAAAAAAACTAAGGACAGAGCTCTTCCATATGGCCCAGCTATTCCGCTTCCTGGCAGCCTCCCACTAACACAAAAGCATGAACTCAAGAAGGTGAATATACGCCCACGCTCACTGCTGTGCTAACTGTGATAATAGCCATAACATGGAAACAACCCAGAGTTTCAGCAACAGTAAAAGGATGAAGACGTGGTAGATAGACACAGTGGAATATCATGCAGCTGTAATAAAGCATGAGGTCTTGCCGTTTGCTGAGACTTGGATGGAACTGAAGGATGGAGCTGTGTGAGGTGTAGTAAGTTAGTGGGAGAAGGATAATTGGATCTCACAAAGGAACAGACAGTATCAAATGAGGACAAGCCCTTGGCCTTTGATGGATTGCAGAACTGAGATTAAGCAGCTGGGGGACTGCTGAGGGAGAGAGGAAGAGCGGGGCTAGGAGTAACACAAGGACGGTGGATACGTTGGTGAAGGTACAGCAACATCAAAACCATAAAGGTTGGTCTGGAGCCATAGTAGAGCAGGTAAGGCTCTTGCCTGGCACATGTCTGGCCTGGGTTCGATCTCTGGCATCCCATATGGTCCCCCAAGCCACCAGGAGAGATCCCTGAGCACAGAACCAACAAGCTGAGGGACTGCTGGGTGTGCCCCCTACAAAAAAAAAAAAAAAAAAACTTCTAGTGTTAGTGGTAACCATGTTACCTAAATTGTAATAATGAATAAATTTTTTTAAAAGTTTAAGGCCTGATCCTGCAGTGGAACTGAAACAGAACCCCACACCCCTAGAGTTTAAAGTTCTTGTTTTTTCCTAAGCTTTCAATCACATGTTTCTAAGTGTTTTGGTTT
>JAJIBD010014578.1:0-41233 GCA_021461705.1 Cryptotis parvus | reverse complement strand
AGACATTTAGGGATTATCATGTAAATCCCTTTGTGTACATTAAATGTTCAGTTCTAATGTGGTGTTAACATTTCCCACAATTAGTAGAGCACTAGTATATGTTTTTATCCCACTAGTGAATGCAGTCATTCTGTATCTGTCCTTTACCTTCTGACTAATTTCACTCAGCACGATAATCTCCATGTCCATCCATTTGCAGGTAAATTTCATGACTTCATCTTTTCTGACAGCTGCATAGTATTCCATTGTGTAGATATACCAGAGTTTCTTTAGTCAGTCCTCTGTTACTCGGGCAGTCTGGTTGTTTCCAGATTCTGACTATTGTGGATAGTGCTGCAGTGAACATCGTAGTGCAGATAGTGTTTCTTCTGTGTGTTTTTGGGTCTCCAGGGTATATTCCCAGGAGTGGTACTGCTGGGGCCGAATGGGAGCTCAATATTTAGTTTTCGGAAGAATGTCCATATTGTTTTCCAGAAGGGCTGAACCAGTCGACATTCCCACGAACAGTGGATGAGAGTCCCTTTCTCCCGCATCCACGCCAGCACTGGTTGTTCTTGCTCTTTTGGATGTGTGCCAGACATTTATATTTTAAAATTTTGGTTTTGGGGCCACACCTGGCAGTGCTCAGGGCTTACTCCTGGCTCTGTATTCAGGGCTCACGTCTGGCAGTGCTCTGGGGACCATATGCGGTGCGGGGAATTGAACCCAGGTCAGCTGTGTGCAAGCAAGTGCCCTACGACTGTATTATCGCTCTGGCTCCAGAAGTTAATGTTTAATGGGAACAAGAGTTTGGGACAGCGGAAGCTTCTAGGATGACTGAGCAGATTCAGTTTCCACTTAACTGTGCTCCACAACAGGGCCAGAGTGTAGCACCCCAGTTAGGGCACATGCCCCACACGAGCTGGCCTGGTTCACTTCCCAGCGCCATGTGGCCCCCAGATCACCACTAGGTGAGTCCGGGAGGTGCCGAGCATGATAGGGGCAGCCCCTGGGGAATCCCCAGCCCAAGGGCCCTGCAGCACCGGGTCCTCAGCCTTTTGCATTGTACCACAGACCCAGTAGACGGGTTCAGTGGTGGGCCCCAGGTGTCCTGAACACTGTGGGGAAACACCCTCCCTCCTCCGCACTCCCCAAATAAAGAATTAAATGGGGCTGGGGAGATGACGCAGCGGGTCAGAGCACAGGCTTTGCCTGCTGAAGGCAGGTTCTGTCCTGGCACTGCATGGCCCCCTATGCAGGGAGCAAGCCTTGAGCACTGATCAGAGAGCACTCTCCAGCTGCCAGGAGCGCCACCCGCCTCCCACCCCCCCAAGACAGATTGTTAAAATTTGGACAGATGGGGCCAGAGAGTTAGTACAACAGGTAGAGTTAGTACAGCGGCTCTTGCCTTGCAATGGACTGACCCGGCCGGTCTCCAGCATCCCTTATGGTCCTCCAAGCCTGTCAGGAGTGATTGCTGAGTGCAGAGCCAGGAGTAACCCCTGAGCACTGCCGGGTGTGGCCCCAAAACAACAACAACAAAGGGATCAGGGGGGGGGTTGTTGCCCCGGCCGGCGGCGCCTGGCACCCCACCCCCACGGGGGAACGGAAAAAGGTAGTAGGCAGGTTCTGTGCTCAGGAATTACTCCTGGCGGTGCTTGGTGCTCGGGAGACCATCTGGGGTGCTGGGGATAGAATCAGGTGTTTGCAAGGCAAATGCCCGGCCTGTTGTGCTGTCGCTCCAGGCCCCTCCCATTCCCTTCCCCACTCAGGTTTCCACCTGGCAGGCACTGAGGCAGCTGCGGGAGCAGATCCAGAGGCTGGAGGAGGAGAAAAGCGCTGTGGCGGAGGCCGTGCGGGCCCTCATGGTGAGCGGGCACTGGGGCGGGGCCGCGTGCAGGAGGGGCGGCCTGGTCTCTGGCAGCCACAGACAAATCCCTGGGGGGTTCAGGCATCCCCGGGGGCTGTGCCTTGGCAGCTCTCCCCAACACCCCGGTCTTCTTCCCTCTCCCCTGCACCCAGGACGCCTCCATGCCGTTTCCTCTCTCACAGTTCCAACATGGCGGCTCTGCCTGACCCAGGACACGGGCAAAGCCGGGGCATTTTCCCCAGGAGTCTGGGCTCCCTCAGGTCTCGGCCCAGACGCCGCTCCCACATGGGTGATCAACAGGGCCGCTGTCAGCACCTGCAGCAAGAGTTGCCACACGTGGCATAGCGTGAATACAGGGCCTGGCGTGCGCTGGAGACGCCATATTGTAACCATGAGAAGGGGACAGGTCCAGGCGGCTCGGCGGGGTCTTGGGCTCAAAGAGCTGGCACTGAGGCCCTGCCTACGGGGCCGGGTTCCACCCCTGCACCACATGGTCCCTGGGCCCTGCCAGGAGAGACTAGCGGGAGACTGGAGAGATTGGAGCATGGGAAAGGCGCTTGTCTTGCACACGGCTGACCCGGGTTCAGTCCCCAGTGTTCATTAAGGTCCCTGAGCCCCACCAAGAGCAATCCCTGAGGGCAGAGCCTGGAGAAACCTTGAGCATGGCCGGTGTGGCCCAGAAACAAGACCAAGAGCTGTTCACACATAACCGCTGCATGTCAGGGGCTGGCCGGGGCTTTCTCACTCTCGGGCCTCATGTCTCTGGGGAAGCCAGAACCCCCTAATCCAGCTGTCCAGCCTGAGGGACGTAGGAAGTGCCGAGTCTGCACCTGGGAAGAGGGGAGGGGCAAGATTCCAGGCCCAAGGCCCCGGTACAGGCTCCCTGGCTTTTTCTCTGTAGGCCCCTGTCCCTCCTCTAGAGAACAGAGACCCCACTGGTCCAGCATCACCGGGCGGGAAGTGGTCGAGGCTTCAGCCAGAGCTGGGCAGGAGGTGGTGTGTGATCATGCCTCCTCCCAGCCGCACCGGACAGGGAAACTGAGGCACGCTGGAGGTGGGACCTCCAGGCACTGACAGCCGGGAATTCAGATCCCTCTTGCTCTGTGTGGCCCTCGGGCCTCTCGCCCACACGCCCAGCTCCCCAGCTTCGTCAGCCCAATCACCCTTTCTTGCCTCTCTCCTACCAGGTAAACCAGGACAAGAGTCACGCGCAGCAGGTACTGTAGAGAGCTGGTGTTGGTCCCGGCGGGGTGCGGGCAGCAAGGCCACCCGGTCAGGCACAGCTCCCCTCGCACGTAACAGAAAACACACCCCGAGGTGCCAGGGAGCTGACTTCAGCAGCAGTCGGTGCTCACATGTGAATCCAGGGTCTCACATGAATGAGGCCCTGGATTCACTCCCCTGCCAGCACTGACGGCCCCAAACTTACTGGGTGGTAGCCCAATCATTTAAGAAAAGCAAGCAGGGCGGGCGGCCCAGCGGGTGGCGTTGCCTTGCGCGGCCGGCCCATCCCGCCAGGGTTCGATTCGCTCCATATGGTCCCCGGCCCGCCAGGAGTGATTCCTGGTGCGAGCCAGGAGAAACCCTGAGCTGCTGGGTGTGGCCCAACAAGCAAAAAAAAAGAAAAGAAAAGAAAAGCAAGCAGGCAACTCAAACAAAATTAAGGAGGAAGAAAACAAACCCCCCAAAGATCAGATGGTCTGGATTCAAAGCTTCAGGAACAGCTGGATCCAGCTCCCGGCTCCATCCTCGGCTCTGCTTCCCTCTCACTCCCAGAGGAGTTTTCTCTTGGGAGCAGGGGCGGCAGGTCAGGGTGCAGAGAGGGCCCCCCCTGCACCCCAAACCCTGCTGCCATCCTGGGATGCATTCTCCTCAGTTCCACTTGGGCCAGTGCTGGTCTTCGAACCATTCACTGACCAAGGCCCAGTAGTGTTTAGGTATGGGGGACTAAGTCGTGTTTCCGGGATTCAGTGATGTGGTGATGATTTTCCTGAAAGGAAATTGAGGAAGAGGCCACAAATATACCATCGAGGGTTTGCTGGCGAGGGTTCGGGTGGTGATGGGAAGGCTCAGCTGGCTGTACTCAGGCTTTGCACGTGGGAGGGCTGAGTTCAGTCCCCAGCACAGAGTGGGAGCAGCCCCCCAGTAGCCCAACAGGTGTGGCCAAAAAAAACGAGAATTGCGGTCAGACGGGTAAGGCCCCACCCCCGCACTGACCTTCTGCCCCTCCCTCAGGACCCCGGTATCAGAGTCTGCGGGCCCAGGGCCGGGAGATCCGGAAGCAGCTTCTGCTCCTCTACCCCAAGGAGGCGCAGCTGGAGGAGCACTTCTACCTGCAGGCACTGAGGCTGCCCAACCAGACCCACCCCGATGTGGTGAGTGGCGCGGGGACAGCAGGGAGGTTATTCTGCCGCGGATCAGTGCCTGCTCATGACCCAGCTGTCTTCCCCGCAGCCCGTCGGGGACGAGAGCCAGGCCCGCGTGCCCACGTGGTGGGAGAGAAGCCAGGTGGGCCATGGGCCTGGGCTGTGGGGTTTCACTGTCTGGTTCTCCTCCCCCTGCCTAGCCGGGCTCTCTGTTGTCCCTTGGGCTCCCGTGTGCCCCCGCTTTCTGGCTCTTGCCCTTCCCCTGATGTGTCTGCCCACTTTCCCCTCCTCAGCCTCCTCTCTTCCTTCCATCTCCTTCCCTCTTTGTCTCTCTCCTTTCTTCCCCCTCCCGCTGCCTTCCCACCTCCCCATCCCACCCTTCCTCCCTATTTCTCCTCTTTGCTTTGAAACTCTTGCAGGGACCTCATTGGCGGGACCTGCAGCACAACCTTTGTCTCATGCTGTGCCACTGGGGTTCTCGCTCAGGACCTCACGCTTGCCTGAGTACTTTCTGTGTCACTGTGCCATCTTCCGGGCCCTTTCCCAGTGGGGAGCCCAACAGCAGAGCGCTAGGGTAACCCCAGGGTTTGAATGTAGGCATTGCTGGCCAGTGTATGTGTTTGTTTTTATTTGCCACATATCCTCTGTGCTCAGGGATCGCTCCCTGTGGGCCTTAGGGGACTCTCTGGGTGCCAGGGACAGAGCCTGGGATGCTACGTACAAGGCAAGCGCCTTGACCCGTAGTATTTCTCTGGTGCTGTGAACCATCTTCCGGCCTTCCCTGGCTGCTAATCCTCACGCCCATTGCTCTTGCCTCCGTCTCTAGCTTTCTCCTTCCAGCCCCGAGGCCACCTGGAAATCGGGAGAACCTCGACATCATCCGTCAGAAGTGAGCCCCCGCCCGGCCCCCCTCCGCCCAGCCCCTGCACCCAACAGCTGGCAGCTGGCTCCTCTCCCCAGGCTGGGTCTGGACACGGAGCCACACCCGGCATGAATGTTTGATGCCCAGGCCCCGCCTGGCAGCTGGGGTGCTGCCCCCAGGTGCCCGAGGTCCCCTCCCCATCCCACCTCCTGCCTACCAGCCATGGCCCCCTTCCCAACCGCACCTGCCTGTCCACTCGCCACCCCTACCCCCCACCTCGCAGGCGCCTGTCGCGACGTGTCCGGCCACCGCTCCTACTACCTGCGTGGGGCTGGAGCCCTCCTGCAGCACGGCCTGGTCAACTTCACACTCAACAAGCTCGTCCGCCGGTACGGGCCAGGAGGGAGGGGCTGCCTGGAAGGGGTGGCCCGGCCCACGGCTGGCTCAGGGGGCTCAGGGCAGGCAGAGGCGGGAGCCGCCCTCGGCACCCAGCCCCTTTTGAGGAGCTGCACACTTGAGTTCAGAGTGCCGGGCGGGAGTGGCCCCTTCTCATACACACACTGACACATGGGGAAGTGAGGGTGACTGGCTGGGACCTCGGGGCAGGTGTTTGCGCTGGCGCCTGGGAATGTGCTGGTACTGGGGCTGATTGGCGGGGTGGGGCAGGGCTCAGGGAGGGACTCAAGTCCTCTGGGGAAATGGGGGAAGCAGGAGAGGGACGCGACCAGCTGTGGCCCGTGAAACACGCCCCGGGCTGCCCTGGGGGTGAGCAGCGTGAGACAGCAGGACCCCCTGGCCAGGAGGGCCCAGGCCCCGCAGGGTCCCTTCCCCAGGCCCGGTCTGGCGGCCTTGGCTGTGCTCCTCACACCCCCTCCCTCACAGGGCTTCACCCCCCCATGACGGTACCGACCTCCTCCGAGGAGCTGTGTTTGTGAGCGAACCCCTCTGGTCCCCTGTGGGGTGGCAGGCGGGAGGCCTCCTGTCCCTACTGTCCGGCAGGGGTGCGGGGCAGGGCGAGCCCACACTTCAGAGCAGGAGCAGAGGCTGTGATGTAGAGAGGATGCCCGCCAGGTTGCCCGACCCCAGTCTCTGACCCCCGCCCCCAGGAAGGCTGCGGGATGACCCGAATGCCACCCCCTCCCAAATCTACAACATCGATCCCTCCCGCTCAAGATCTCAACCTGGCTGGGACGGCGGAGGTGGGGCTCGCAGGTGAGACCCGGGGCTGGTGGGTGTGGGGGTACTGGCCGGGACCGCACGAGCAAGGGGGAAACCCCAGGGCTGATCCAACAGGCGCTGCAGGCTGCTCAGCAGGCAAGTCCAGCTGCAGGCCCCGCTGTGTTGGGGGGAACTGTGGTCCCCGCGAGGCCCCCTAGATTGAGCCTCCCTTACTCTGTCCCGTTCCCCGCAGGCTACTTCATGGACCATTCCGTAGCCTTCCAGGACCTGCCAGTCAGGTGACACCAGTTCCGTTATCCCCGTCCCACTACTCCCCATGTGCCATCCCCACAAGCCCCTGTGCCGCCCCCCATCAACCCCTTTGTATCGACCCCCCCAACCCTCCATCTGCCACCCCAGGATGGTGTGTTCCAGCACCTGCTACCGGGCTGAGACACACACGGGAAGGAGCCGTGGGGGGCTGTATCGCGTCCACCACTTCACCAAGGTCAGGGGGCTGAAACTGTGTGGGACGGGGCCAGCAGTGACCCCAGAGGGTCCACCCCACACCTGCTGATGCCCACCGTGCTGGCCCAGGTGGAAATGTTCGGGGTGACGGGCCCGGGCTGGACCAGAGCTCAGCGCTGCTGGAGGAATTCCTGTCCCTGCAGATGGAGATGCTGACCGAGCTGGGCCTGCACTTCCGGTAGGGATGGCGGGCAGAGCCCCACCCCAGGAGCCTGGGACCCCCACGCCACACCCTCACACATACTGACCAAGCTGGGCCTACACTTCCAGTAGGGGCCGGGATGGTGGGCAGAGCCCCACCCCAGGAGCCTGGGACCCCCACACCACACCCTCACACATACTGTCCGAGCTAGACCTACACTTCCAGTAGGGGCCGGGACGGCGGGCAGAGCCCCACCCCGGGAGCCTGGGACCCCAACACCGCACCCTCGCACATACTGACCGAGCTGGGCCTGCACTTCCGGTAGGGGCAGGGGAGGTCCCCCGGAGCCTAGGACCCCCACACTGCACCCTTGCACAGGACACCCCACTGCCAAGAGCCAGGCCCTCCTGTGGGTCCCCCCCCCCCCGCCTGCCTCATCTGCAGAGTCCCCATGTGAGCGTAGCTCGTCCCTGTAGAGGGACCAGGAGGCCGCCGACCTGCCTTCTGCCCCATCAGTCCCATGGGCTCCCCAGAGGCCAGGGTGGGCCTCTCTCTGGTGACCCATCACGGACACAGGGTCCAAGTCCTGTGCCTGCAGTCGGGACCACCCCTGCCCCCTCCCCTGCCCGGTGGTGCTGGTGGCTCTCACTTCCGCTCTCTGTTGAGGTGTCCTGGGGCCCACGTGCTCAGCTCCGGGGACTGGAGGTCTCACACATGGCACCAGCACTGATTCACGTGGGGTAGTGCTGGGGACCGAGCTGAGGCCTGCCACAGGCCAGACAAGGTGCCCCCTCTGGGTCGGTGCCACCTCCTGCTTCCTCCTGGTTCCACTGACCTTGTCCTTAGGGTCCTGGACATGCCCACCCAGGAGCTGGGCCTCCCAGCCTATCGCAAAGTACGATGTCGAGGCCTGGATGCCCGGCCGCGGGAGCTTTGGGGAGGTGAGGAGAGCAGGGCCAGGGGTGCAGGGTGAGGGTCAGGCTTGGCCCCCATGGCCCATACCCTCGACGCTACGCCCCCATCCAGGTCACCAGCGCCTCCAACTGCACAGACTTCCAGAGCCGGCGCCTGCACATCATGTACCAGACGGAAGCCGGGAGCTTTGCCGCCCACACGGTGAGGCTGCGCCCTGCCGCCCCCCGCCCCCGCCCGGCTCTGAGCGCCCCTCTCCCTGCCAGGTGAACGCCACTGCCTGCGCTGTGCCCCGCCTCCTCATCGCCCTCCTGGAGAGCTACCAGCAGAAGGTGAGGGTGCCAGGGGCTCCCTGACCGCCTCCGGAGGTGGGAGGAAGGGCGGAGCCAAATACGGGTTAGGATGGGGCTGGAGCGTAGCCCAGGGGTGGGGCGTTTGCATGCGGCCGGCCTCTGCCGGCCTGGGTCGATCCCGGCATCCCATATGGTCCCCGAGCACCGCCAGGAGTGATTCCTGAGTGCAGAGCCAGGAGTAGCCCCTGAGCATTGCTGGGTGTGACCCAAAAAGGCAAAAAAAACCAAAAAACAAATACGGGTTAGGGGCCGGGCTGTGGGTGGAGGTGGAGAAGGGGCGGGGCTGCAGGTGAGGGCAGAGGTGGGGTGTGGCGGGACAAAAATAGGAAGGGTGGGGCTGAGGCTCCCCTGAGCCCCCCGGTTCTGTCAACAGGACGGCCCGTGCTGGTGCCCCTCGGTGCTGCAGCCCTGCGTGGGCACTGAGCGGATCACGGCCCCCACCCATGTGCCTCTGCGCTATACCGGCCCCAACCAGCCACAGAAGCCCAGGCGCTGAGCCAGGACCCATCGGTGGCCGCTGCTGGCCGCATCTCCTGGTGCCCCACCCTGCCAGAGGCGTCTAGGATGTTCGGCTCCACGCCAAGGCCCGCTGTGCCCTCTCCTGCCTCTGGGCATCGGGGACTCTCCCGGTCCTGGACAGTAGCCTTCTGGGGTCTTGAAGGTTCTGGACATGGGTCAAGGAGACGGAGGAGCCTCTGTCCCTCTCCCCGTCCCTCAGTGCTGGGGGACCAGAGTCAGCACGGGTAAGGCCCATGTCGATTGGGTCCCCAACACCCCACGCCTCCTGGAATCCCTCCAGTGACCCTCATTCAGTACAGTGGGGTAGCCCTGAGCACTGCTGGAGTGGCCCCAACAGCAACATAGAATCACTCCCTGTCTCCACAAAGTCTCCAATAAACAGTCAGAAGAGAGCAGCGTGTGTGGGGGGGCCCTGGGCCACTGGTCAGCCTCTAAGCCAGTGGGAGGCTGCGGCCGAAGGGCCGAATGGGCCTCCAGGGAGAGAGAGCACCTCGAGTGCCCTGGGTCCTTCCCTCGGCTGTGGCCTGGCCCCTCTCTGTTGGCAGCCATGTTCTTGCCCAGTTTTGCAGGTCCACACTGGGCTGTGCCAGCTTCTCCACACCACGCCCCTGCTCCGCGCCCAGCAGCCCTGTAGCGCAGTGCTCTGCCCTCCCCGGTGCTGCCTCGTCAGCTTCACCCTCCAGCACTGTGAAGCCCCAGGGCAGGTCACATACCCCCGCCCCTCCTGTAACTCCACACTGGAAAGAACCATGATGTCACTTGGGCCATCAGCCCTGCCTCAGGCTCCACACCTGGCCTCTGCCCTTGCTGGCCCCTCCGTGGACACTCAGTCCCCTCCCCAGAACTTCCCCTGGCCATCTGGTGCAAGGCCAGTACTGACTCACAGCAACGGCCATCTCCTGTACCCAGTGAGTGTGACTGGGCCTGCCGCCTCCCGGTCACAGAGAGGGTGCGGGGTTAGGCACTGCCTTCCACACAGCTGGCCCCAAGTTTCAGTCGCTGGTGCTGCAAGGGTCTCTGGGCAGAGTTTCTGGGTGTGGATCTCCATTCCCACCCCCCACCCCAAAGAGGATAGGAAAGGGGACCAGAGAGAGAGAGAGAGTTTAGAGGGTAAGGTGCTTGCTCTGCAAGCAACTGGGTTCAATTGAGCTGGGTTCAATTCCCAGCATCCCAAATGGTCCTCTGAGCCTTACCAAGAATGATCCCTGAGCACTGCAAGGCGTGGCCCCAAAAACAAAAGAGGAAAGGAAAAATGTACAGGTATCAGTTCCCTGCCAGTCCTCCCACAGAGTTGGCGGTTACTCGGTACAACCCCAGCGAGGGCTGGGGGTCCGTGAGCTGAGCACCTGCTGTGCAAGCAGCACACGCTTGTATTCGGGTTCGCTGGGACTGACCCCAGGCACAGAATCAGAAATAGCCTCTGAGCACTGTCAGGGTGGCCTCAAGCCAAAGTAAATAAACTGAAGGGCCCCTGGAGGGATTGGGGCTACCTGGTGCTCACACTCACGGGACTCAGCTCAGCAGGATGGCTGTGGAGAGGGTGGGCAGCGGCCGGGAGTCAGGCCACAGCCTCAGAAACAAGAACCAGTGAGGGCCCTCAGGACTAGCCCACAGCACTGTCCTTTTGTGTTCTGGAGTAAGCTCAGGGCTTGCTCCCGGCTCTGCACTAAAGAATCACTCTTGGCAGGGCTCCAGGGGCCATAGTGTGCTGGGGATAGAACCCGGGTGATAGTACCAGGCAAAGGCGCTCTCCTTGCACACAGCTATGGGATGCCTGGGTTCGATCCCCGGCATCCCATACAGCCCCCCGAGCACCGCCAGGACTAATTCCGGAGTGCAGAGGCAAGAGTAACTGGAGCATTGCCGGGTGTGACCCAAAAGAAAAAAACAACCTGGTCAGCTGCTTGCAGGGCAAGTGCCCTTCCCACGTGCTCCAGCTCCAGCACTGACCTTTGTGAAGTTCAGGCCACCACAAGGTGATTCCCTGCTGTCACCCAAGTGTTCCAGCAACAGACACGAGTGACATCTGGCCCCGGGGCAGGGAAAGCGAAGTAGGGAGCGTTTTGAGAGAAGCTGGGCCTAGGGCAGGACAGAGGCAGAGGCTCACCCGGCAGTGGCCACTGGGGACATGAATCCACTGCGCTCCCCGCCAGTGGAGCCAGTGTCTCAGAGCCACAGACAAGCCCTCACCCCTCCTCCCACCCTCTGCACTGCCAGCCTCAGGAGATTGGAGGGGGCTGGGGCAGGCAGGTGGCCTGGGGGGCTCCATGAATAATTGAGGGTCTCAGCCGCCCAGCAGCTGTCGCCTGCCGGGGTGGAGGGGGCATCAGTGATGTCACTTCCTCTTTTATGGGGTTTTAAGGAAGTGCTGCCTGGCCCCGGGACCCCAGGCAGAGGGTCCTGGCAGCTTGCACCATGTCACCGGCCTGCGTGCTGCTGCCGCTGCTGCTGGGAGCAGGTGAGAGCCAGGGCGCGGGACGGCAGCTGGGACCTCCGCACTGACCCAGGGCGGGAGTCTGGGGGCACCTGGCAGGGGGACTGGGGCGGGATCGCACCCAGGCGCAGCTGCCAACCTGGGCCCCACCTCTTCCTCCACAGCCACTGCTGCTCCCCCGGCGCCAAGACCCTCCAAGGAGGAGGTGAGGAGTATGGAACCCGTCTTCCCTGCCCTCTGAGGTGCCAGGACCTCTTACCCACCCTTTGCCCCATCACTGGGCACTTCCTCAAGCCCCTCTGTCCCTGTTCCCCAGCTGACCCGCTGCCTGGCACAGGTTGTCTCAGACATGCTAACGCTGGGCCAGGCACAGCATGGACCCTGCATGGCCCTTCTCCACAGAGGTAGGTCCCCGGCACGTGTGGGCACCCTGTGAGACACAGGAAGGGACCTAGTGACGCCCGGCTACTGCCTCCCGTGAGACCCTGGGGAAGACCCGGCTCACTGGGCCCTCACAGTCAGACCCTCTGTGAGACCCCCAGAAAGCCCCATTGGACCAAAGGTGGTTCTGAAGCCCCCAGGACACCTCTATGAGACTGGGGGCTGGGACTCCCGGCCCCCTGGCTGCACAGTGTCTCTGGCAGAAATGTGCACCCCAGAGCCGCACAGCTGTGCGGACCTAGAGAAGCGGGCGGCTGGCGAGACCAGATCGGGCCAGGACGAGAGGGACGAGGACAAGGCGGCGAGGGCCCGCGAGTCCGAGGTGCAGGAACAGGACGTCCGGGAGCAGCTGCACAGCCGCCTCCGCCAGGAGGACGTCCAGGAGGAGGGAAAGAGCGGGGCCCCGGGCCTTCAGGGCGCCGTGGCAGCTGCGCCTGGAAGGTGCAGGCGGCACCCAGAAGCGGGTGGCAGAGCAGGGCCGAGAAGAGGAGACGGAGGAGAGGCGGGTGAGGGTGCTGGGGACGCCCGCGGCCTGTGGCAGGAGCCTGAGGCAGAGCAGCGTGGGGAGATGCCACACACCCACCACGCCCACCAGCCGCCAGCCCAGGCCCACCGGGAGAAGGAAGCAGCTCGAGAGGAGGGGTGAGTGGAGGTGTGTTGGGAGCGCAGGCGGGCCCGAGGCCAGTCCCAGGACAGAGACCAGGACGCCTGTCCTCTTGCCCGGTGACATCCTGGGAGCACTAAGCCACGAGCCGAGCCATGGTTCAGCCCTGTCCTAACAAGCCACAGTGGCCGCTGTTGGATGACACGGCCCAGCTGGCTTTGGATCTTTGCCGTTTAAACTGTGTCATTCAACAACCGCCATGTCCGCCTCCTCAAGCCTTGCCGAGGTCATGGAAAGTGTGTGACGGCCGGCGGGCGGCAGTGACCACATGGTCGTCCCACCATAAGCAGGGGCGTACCGGCCCGCCTTGGGCTCCCATGCAGCACCCCTTCACTGCTGGCCCGGGCTCCCCTGCAGCTGACTCCCCACACCTCCGAGTATGTGACTCGTGCTGACCACTGCTGGCTGCCGTGTGAACGGACAGGGTGGCCGGCTCTGCAGGGGTGCTGGGTATGTGGACCACCCCTCTCTGACCCCCCAGGAGCACGAAGTGGAGCGGCTGGAGCGGGTGAGAGAGAGGAGCTGAAGAAGGCGACGGAGGTGCTGGGGGAGGAGCTCCGAGGGAGGGCTGACCGCACTGGCGACGCCCAGCTGGTCCCCCGCCCTCTGGCTTGGTACTGGCGGCCCCAGAGCCCTCTTCGCACCTGGCATCCCACTCTGTGCCTGGCCTGGCAGGAGTGGAGAAGGGTGGTCCGTGGGCCTGAGAGGGGCCGGGCTCAGGCTCACTCTGGACCCCCACACCACCATCTAACCCATCCCACCCTTCCTGCATGAATAAAGCACAAAAGCAAGTCTTGGAGCCTTACTGGGGAGCAGCCGCGGGGGGGGGCGGCGCCATCAGCAGAGTCTGTTTTTGGGAAGTGGAATTTTATTCACCAGGAGCCTCTGGGGCCCCGGGGTCGGCGGGGAGGGGTCTAGAGGCCGCGGTGGGAGGGGTCCGAGCTTGACTCCGTCCACTGTGCATCACGATGTCATCGTATTGGGCCTGCAGGCAGAGGGGTGGGGCGGCAGGCTCAGGGGACTGCCAGGGTCCCCCATACCGGCCAGATCCGGCTGTGGCCCTGCACCTCCTTCAGGGGACCCCCACCCCAGTTTCCAGGTTTCCTCTCCCGAAGTCAGGGCTTTCCTCTGCCCCGCCACCTCGTCCACTGGGGTCTCCCTTGCTGCCCACATCCAAATGCCTCTAATGTTCTTCCCTGCCACAGCCAATGACCCAAAGACTGCCGCTAACCCATTTTTTTTTTCCTTTTGGACCACATCCGGCGGTGCTCAATTGCTACTCCTGGCTATGCTCAGGAATTACTCCTGGCAGTGCTCGGGGACCATATGGGATGCCGGGATAGAACCCGGTCGGCTGCATGCAAGGCAAATGCCCTACCTGCTGGGCTATTGCTCCCGCCCCATGCTAACCCACTTTTAACTTCGTTCCACAACACCGGGCCCCGCGCCCCTGCCCAGGTGTACCCATCACTTCCCGGCATTTCTCTCTGGGCGAGTCCTATAATCCGGCACCTCGAGGTCCAGGTGGGTCTTGGGTCACTTCTCTCCCTGCCCGCCGCCAAGCGCCCGTCTTCCCCAACTCACCGCCTCGTCTCCGCAGTCACTGTCACTGTCTCTACTGCTGCTACAGTGGCTGGGTTTGTCGTCCCCGTCCTCATCGTCATCCTCCTCCTCCTCGGGCTCAGGGGCTCCGTGCTCACGGAGCAAGCGCGTGAGGTCAGGGTTGGGCGGAGGGTGGCACTGCCCAGTGGGGTGCGGCCGCCGTACATGCGGGCAGTGGGGTCAGCTCCCGCCCTCAGGAGAAGCTCCAGCACGTCGGTTGCCTGGGCCTCCACCGCCAAGTGCAAGGGGCTCCGCCACAGGTGGGTTCCTGGAGGTGCAGCAAAGAGATCAAGGCCATGCCCCGTGGAGGACCTGCCTCCCACACCCGCCACACACGCACACACTCACGGGTTTGTTGAGGTCAGCTCCCGCCTCTTTCAGCAGCCGGACCATTTCTGCATCTCTGTGGATGACAGCCACGTGCAGCGGGTGTGTCCTGGGGGTCAAGAGTTGGGGACATCGGTGACCAACCGTGGCCCGCAGGAGACTGTACCTGAGAGGGACCAAGTCTGGACTCTCACTCCTGAGCTCCTGAGCATGTCAGAGGCACCTGCAGCCCGAATGTCAGTCTCAGATGGTCTGGCTCCTGGTCTCAATGCCGGGGGCCTGAGGGGAAGGGCTGGGCGCTCAGACAGAAGGACTGGGTCCCCAGACAGGCCTGAGCAGGCCTGAGCCTCTGGTCTTACTAGCAAAGGACACGGCTCTCAGCTCCTCAGGTTCTGAGACCGCAGGCCTGGGCCATTAGGGCATCAGGAGCCCTGAAGGGGGCTTCTGGCTGACCCATCTCTATGGAGGGCCTGGACCAATGGAGGTGGTCTTAGGGGTCAGGTGCCAGATCCTGGCAGATATCTATTTTTGCTAAGGAAGGCCATCTTTGAACCCCAGCATCAATTTCTGGGAGCCTGGGCTACCTGAATTTCAGAGGGCTTTTGACTTGGTTCCCCTATCATGGACTGGCTGGGACCTGTGGTGTGTGGACTAGAAGGCTGGCAGGGGTCCACTGGACGTGAGTGGTGACGAGAGGGAGTATGTGTGTGAGGTGTGTGAATTGTGGGGAGTAGGTGTGTGTGGGGAGTGTGTGTAGTGTGGGGTTGTTTGAGAGCAAGTGGGGAGAGTGTGTGGGGATGTGGGCAGTGTGGTGGAGAATGTGTGTGGGGGTGGAAGTGTGTGTAGAGTGGTGGGTGTTTGTGCGTGGTATGAAGGGGAGTATGTGTGTGGGGTGGAAGTGTGTGTAGTGTGGTGGGTGTTTGTGCGTGGTATGAAGGGGAGTATTGTGTGGGGGGTATGGGCACTGTGTGAGGAAGTGTGTGTGTAGGGGAAGTGTGTGTGGAGTGTGGAGGTGTTTGTCAGCATTAGGGGAGTATGTGTATGTGGGGGAAGTGTGTGTATAGTGTGGTGTGTTTGTGAGTGGTGTGGGGGGGAGTGTGTGTGTAGTGTGGGGGGGTGTGAGCAGTGTGCGGGGAAATATGTGTCTAAGTCTGTATGTACTATGGGGGGGTGTTTGTGAGTGCTGTGGGGAGGTAAGTGTGTGTGGGGTGTAGGTATTGTATGTGTGTGTGGAGTATGTGTGTCTAGTGTAAGAGGTGGTGTATATGTGGGGAAGGTGCGTGTGGGGATGTGTATGGGATGTGTATGTTGTGTTGTGTGTGGGAGTGTGTGTGTGATAAGTGTGGTATGCAGGGCACATGGGGTATGTGGTGTATACGGGATGTGTATGTGGTGTGTGTGTATATGTGTGGGTGTGTGTGATAACTGTGGTGTAGGGGGCCCATGGGGTATGTGTGGTTGTACAGGGTGTGTGTGTGTGTGTGTGTGTGTGTGTGTGTGTGTGTGTGTGTGTGTGTGTGTGTGTGGCAGTGCCCAGGATCAAACACCAGCGCCTCACACCTGTACGGCGAAGCTCTCCTCCAGGCTACATAGGGGCCTATGACAGGCCCTCAGTAGCTCTAGGCCCATGGCTGGCAGACCTGAGTCCTAAGTGGACCTCCAGATGGGGGCGGGCGTCCCACAAATCCAATCCTCAGGAATCCGGGCGGGAGCTGCAGGGCTCTGGGGGTTGGGGCCTCACCCTCGTAGTTCTCCGCCTGCAGCTGAAGCCTCCAGTCCTCCCTCACTCTCACTCTCCTCCTCCTCCTTCTCTGAGGCATCTGAGGCAGCGGGGCTGTCTTCGGTGTGAGGTGTGGCTGGAGCCCTGAGTGAGGTAGGTATTGGCGGACCCTCGGGGACAGCGGGGACGGGGCTGGAGCAGGGCACAGGCGCAAGCGCGCCCCTGAGCGGCAGGCAAGGTGCAGCGCCGCGTGGCCACCACGCTCCGCCACGTGCACCCCAGCACCTGCCGCGTACAACTTCTCCACCGCCGACTCCTCCCCAGGATGGCTGCCAGGTGCAGGGCTGTCTGCGGGAGCAAAGGGCCGGGTTAGGGGGCACCCAAAGGCCCTGGGTCCCGAGTCCTGTATTTCTTCCCTCCACGCAGGTCACCTGTCCCAGGTCATTCTGCAGGTCCAAGTATTCAGTGCCAGCCGCGAAGCCTAGGAGGAAATCTAGGAACGGCTCGTGCTGATGAATCACCGCCAAGTGCAGAGCTCTGTGGACAAGCACAGGGGTCAGAGGACAGGGGTCCTTTGTTCACTCAGGTTTTGATTCCCTGTGCCTCATGCTCCCCCAACACTACAGGGAGTGGAGTAATCTCCGGCATAGTGTCAGGAGTAGACCCCGAACACAACCAGGCCTGCCCTCAAACCAAAAATTAAACAAACAAAACAGAAAAAGATTCCAACAGTCAAAGAAATAAAATTTGCAGGGCGTGGGGTGGGGAGAGTTGCACACGCGGGGATGCTTAGGGTAGGCTACCCCAGCTCAGTCCCCGGGGAGTGCTCCCATGTAGGCTTAGACAGATGGAGACAGAGCTAGCGAGGTGGCCATGGAGATGGAGCTCTACACAGAGACATACAGAGATATTTAGACACAGCTAGAGACCTGGACAGTTATAGACGTAGATTTTTTGTATGTGTGGGGACCACACCTGGCTGAGCTCTGGGCTTACTCCTGCGATCACTCCTGGAAGACTCCTGGAGACCACAAGGGGTGCCGGGGACCACACCCAGGTTGGCTGCGAGCAAGCAAGCACTCTCCCTCTGTACTATCACTCCAGCCCCAGGGTCTAGATGGGGATCTAGGGCCTTGTGAATCGGAAGGTCTCCCCTCTCCCTACCCTGCTTAGCTGCTGGGCTGCAAAGGAAACATTTGCTCTAGGCAAACTAGGGAGAGTGGCTGGACTCCAAGAAACTATTTGGCGGAGGTTTTGAGATCTTCATTTCACCTCCTTTTCTCTTACACTGTGAGATCTGTATTTCTCCTCATTTCCACTTCAGAAGAGGCTTCCTATGGCTTCTGTCTAACCTTGAAGTGATGCAAGGCCTTTCCTGATTCCCTGCCACCCAAATGCAGGTGGCTGGCAGAATCCGGTTTTTCAAAGGAGCCACTATAATAACAAAACAAAGAACTGAAGCTACTTTTTTTTTTTTTTTTGCTTTTTGGGGTCACACCTGGCGATGCTCAGGGGCTACTCCTGGCTCTGCACTCAGGAATTACTCCTGGCGGTGCTCGGGGGACCATATGGGATGCCGGGATCGAACCCAGGCTGGCAGAGGCCGGCTGCGTGCAAGGCAAACGCCCTACCCGTTGGGCTATCGCTCCGCCCCAGAACTGAAGCTACTGAGCAGACAAAAACAGTGGAACAAAACCAACTCACTTGGAAATAAGAGCAGCAAACGAGGAAAAGGTGAATAGCAAAGAGACAACTCGGAAATCTAACAGATGATTAAACAAAACAGATGCCAAGTATAAGTAGATCTAGATTATAGATCTAGAATATAAATGATCTAAGAGCTCCAATTAAGAGGGAGAAATTGTCAGACTGAATAAAAAAGCAAGAGACGAGTATATGCTGCCAAGAGAAAAACCACGATGCACGCAGGTAGAGGGGGAAGGGCCTGTGGCAATGGGACCCCGGAAGAAATAACCGTTAGCTCTAAGGACTGTCAGGACCCCTCTTGAGAATATAGGACCTAAGACCTGATAAGGCCTTTACTAGCATAGACCAGAGAAGGCTGGACCCCCTCCAAGAGAAGCTCCAGAGGAACAAATCAAAAAAGAAGATTCAGGGGCTGGAGCGATAGCCCAGCGGGTAGGGCGCTTGCCTTGCGCGGCCGGGCCCATGCGGCCCGGGTTCAATCCCCGGCATCCCATATGGTCCCCGAGCACCGCCAGGAGTAATTCCTGAGTGCAGAGCCAGGAGTAACCCCTGAGCGTCGTTGGGTGTGACCCAAAAAGCAAAAAAAAAAAAAAAAAAAAAAAGAGTCAAAGACCATGGCAACTCTACCCACCCCGGCAACCACCCTAGCAATGGACTTTTATCTAGCTGAAAAAGCTCCACATGGGGCGGAGTGATAGCCCAGCGGGTAGGGGCGGTTGCCTTGCACGCTGCTGGCCCATGCTGGCCTGGGTTCGATCCCTGGCATCCCATATGGTCCCCCGAGCACCGCCAGGAGTAATTCCTGAGTGTAGAGTCAAGAAAAACCCCTGAGCATCACCGGTGTGACCCAAAAAAGCAAAATAATAATAATAATAATAATAATAATAATAATAAAATAAAAATTAAAAACTCCACATGTGGGGCCAGAGTGATAGCACAGTGGGGAGGGCTTTTGCCTTGCATGTGGTTGAGCCGGTTGGATCCTGGCATCCCATATGGTCCCTTGAGCACCGCCAGGAGTAATTCCTGGATGAAGAGTCAGGAGTAAGCCCTGAGCATTGCTGGGTGTGACCCAAAAAGCAAAAAAATACATAAAACAAAATAAAATAAATAAAATGAAATAAAATTAAAATAGGGGCCAGAGGAACAGTACAGTGGGTAAGGTACTTGCCTTGCACACAGCCAACCTACATTCGATTCCAGGCATCCGATATGGTCCCCCAAGAACTGCCAGGAGTAACTCCTGAGTGCAGAGCCATGAGTAACCCCCGAGTACTGCTGGGTGTGACCCCAAAAAAAGCAAAAAAAATATTTTTTTAATTTAAATAATAATCAAAATAATGGGCTCAATCCCTGGCAACACACATGGTCCCCCAAGCCCACCAGGACCTAGCACAGCCCTAGCACAGTCAGTACCACCAAGACTCCCCAAAATTAATATAAATAGAATAATAAAAGGGTAAGGAATAGTTAAACTATGCTAACTCCAGTCATTCCAAAGAAAGCATGAATTATAATATCAAAGATTTCAGAACAATGGGCAAGAGTGGTAATATAGCAGGTAGGCTGTTTGCCTTGTACATGATAACCCAGGTTAGAACTCTGGCATCCGGGGCCGGAGTGATAGCCCAGTGGGTAGGGTGTTTGCCTTACACGCGGCCGGCCTATGCCGGCCCGGGTTCGATCCCCGCATCCCATATGGTCCCCCAAGCACCGCCAGGAGTAATTCCTGAGTGCAGAACCAGGAGTAACCCCTGAGCATCGCCGGGTGTGACCCAAAAAAGCAAAAAAAAAAAAGAACTCTGGCATCCCATATGGTCCCCAAGCACTGCCAGGAGTAATTCCTGAGTGCATAGCCAGGAGTAACCCCTGAGTATCACTGGGTGTGACCCAAAAAAGCAAAACAAACAAAACACAACACCAAAGATTTTAGAACAAGGATTACAAGGACTGAGATTATTTCACAATGGTAAGAGGCCAATTAAGCAAGAGAATATAATAATTTTAAGCATGTGTGTCCCTAATCACATCAAATTATACAAAGCAAAACCTCAATAAACTATGAAGAAATAAATAAATGCATAATGATCATTGATTTTGATACCTATCACTCAAGAATTGACAGAACAAATAGAATATTTATGAGAAAGGATATGATCTTGGCCAGAGCAATAGTACAGAGGGAGGAGGAGGGCATTTGCCTTGCACGCGCCAACCCAAGTTCAATCCCCGCATCCCATATGGTCCCCCAAGCACTGCCAGGATTTAGTCCACACTAAATCCTGAGTGTAGAGCCAGGAGTAACCCTGAGCATTGTGGGTGTGACCCACAATGAAAAAAAATGATATGGCCTTGGGGCCTGAGAGACAGTACAGTGGCTAAGGCAATTGCCTTGCACAGACTGACCCGATTCTATGCCCAGCACCCGAATATGGCTCCCCGCGTGTTGGATTACAGTCCTAGGCATTTCAGGCTGAACATCGACTGTCCTTCAGGAAGCGTGTCCTAGGGTTAACTGAGTTGCTCCCATTCCAGTGCTCCTGGAGGCAGACGGATCCCACCAGAGCACACCCCCATCTTAGGGCTTAACTTTAGCCTCTCCTTCTAGTCACATTATCTCCCATATGGTCCCCCGAGCACCACCAGGAGGAATTCCTGAGTGCAGAGCCAGGCGTAAACCCAGAGCATTGCTGGGTGTGACCCAAGAAGCAAAATAAATAAATAAAATAAATAGATAGATAGATAGATAAATAAATAAATAAATAAATAAATAAATAAGTTAAGTGACTCTGAAATATTGACTTCTGGCATCCATCATACTTACCTGACTAAAGCCTCAGTTGCCCTCAGATTGACCTTTATTCCTTATACCGAAAAGGAGGGTCTGTCGTGGACTTGGATGGACCCAGGGCAAGCTGTGAGTAAGTTAATCTGGCCTCAACACGGGACAGGCCAAGCACCATAAGAAATGTAATAATTAAGAGCACAGTCATGAAACAGACCGACATGACCCACAAAGAAGTGACCGAGTAAGGACCCTGTTGGGGTTAGGGGAAAACTAACTTGGCCTGAGGACTGTAGTCTGGGATATGGAATGTCCTCAGGAAAAATCACCCTTTCCCATGAGTCCAGAGAGACCATGTTCCGCTTATCCAGGGTATAGATAAAGTCTTTATCTCTTACTGTGTTTATAAAAAATAACTAGAAATATGACAGAGGGGCTGGAGTGATAGCCCAGTGGGTAGGGCGTTTGCCTTACACGCGCTGGCCCGTGCTGGCCCGGGTTCCATCCCCGGCATCCCATATAGTCCCCCCGAGCACCGTCAGGAGTAATTCCCTGGAGTGCAGAGCCAGGAGAAAGCCCTGACCCAGGTTTGATCCCACATATAGTCTCCCTAATCTCACCAGGAGTAATCTTTGAGTACAGAGAGAAGTAAGCCCTGAGCACCACCAGGAATGGTCCAAAAGCTAGCAAGCAAACAAAAACAAAGAATATCGAATAATAATCAAGACAAACAATGTAGGGGCGGAGTGATAGCACAGCAGAGAGAGTGTTTGGCTTGCACATAAACAGCTCAGGGTGGACCCTCGGCATCCCACTTGACCTTCCAAAGCCCTCCAGGAATGATCTCTGAGCACAGAGTCAGAGGGAGCACTGAGCACTGCTGGGTATGGCCCCAAAACAGAAAGGAACAACAGTGTGCGGCTAGAGAAACAGCAAAGACCCAGGGGGAATAACAGACCTGCAACTAGAGGATGCTTTCTGTGTGCTTGCACAACAATCATTCAAAAAGACAGACGCATGCCAATGTTCACTGCAACGATCAGTACAAGAACCAGGACATGGAAGCAACCCAAATGATTTAGGGGCTGAAAAACTGTATAGGAGGTACAGTGCTTGCTTTTGCAGGCAACTCACCCTGGTTCGAAGGAACCCCTGGCACCACAAAGGGTGCCCTGAGCACCCCTAAGGGGTCACTCCTAAGCACAGGGACAGGAATAACCCCCTTGAACACCACCAGTTGTGGCCCATCCCCTATCGAAAAACTTTTCATTGTCTTGATGTGGGGCCATACCAGGCGGTGCCAGGGATCCGACTGAGGCCAGCCACAATCAACGGAAGCACCTATGTCCTACACTAGCTCTTCAGTCCCTGTAATTAGAGGGAGGGTAGGAAAAGAGAGACACGCAGAGACAGAAACACAGTGAGCAAGAAAGAGATCATATAAAAGAAATTATACACCAAAGCTGGCCTGCCAGCCACTCCGGAGGGTGTTGCTAATTATCACATTTAGGTATCAAAATCTAGGGCTCAGATGCATCGGAGTCAAGTTCAGGAGGGGCCTGGGCTACACCTTCCAACCAGGAGCTGAGGCCTGGGTCAGCACGGTCACCTAGAGCGTTAAAATCAGTAGTTAGGAATGTGGGCTCTGTTTTTGTTTCTGGGCCACACTCGGTGATGCTCAGATTACACCTAGCTCCGCACTCAGGGATCACGCCTAGCAGTGCTCGGGGACCGGAGGGGATGCCGAGGGTAAGGACCGAACCGGATCAGCCTGGAGCTAGGCTGATAGCCAGGCTGATAGTACGGTTATACTCTTTCCGGTCGGGGATGCGGGGCTCTTGGGAACCCAGAATTCAAGAAAGGCAGGTCAGAAATTATTTGGGTTTTAGTAAAGGGGATAGAGGTCAGGAAACCAAGCATCAGAAGTCCGATTTAGGAAGGAGGGAAGACCCGGCCAGTAGCAGAAACTGAGCAGATGTCGGACGCAAGGGTCCCTGGGCAGCCCAAGTTTCACTCACGTGTCCCCATCCTCAGTGACGTAGCCAAAGACGAGGGGAGCCCACGACAGCCCTGGGCCCAGCTCAGCAGTCAGCGCCGGTCCTCCGGGGCTGCTGCGTCCGGTCCCAGAGAGCCCAGGCCACTGTCGCACCATTCGTCAGTATCCGAAGTTTTCCCCAAGCACGCGACCCCTGCCATAACCCCCCGAAGATTCAAGGGCTACCCACAGCCTTCAGTCTGTCGCTGAGCTAAGCCTGAAGTTCGGGCGCTTCCGCCCTGCGGGGAATTCCCCCAACACGCCCCCTGACTCATCCAATCAGGATCGGCTAAATAGCACGGGCCCCGCCCTATTTCACAATATAACCAATCAGAGGATCATATGGACTGAGGCTGCGTTTCCACAATTTCCCAGCGCCCTTTACCAACATGGCTGCCGTCGTGGGGCACTCTGGGACTTGTAGTCCAAGCAGAGTGTGTCTTACCTGAGAGCGGCGCGCTACCGGCATTCACTGAGACCGTGCACGCACCCGCGGTGGCTGCTGGGAGTTGTAGTTCTTTCTCCCTGCCTGCCCCTCCTGTTCCGCTGCCGTCACCGGGCAGAGCAATCGGTGACAGCCCCGAGGGCCCCCGCCCCGCACCCATGGCCGAGCCGGACCGTGAGTGGGGAGCACGGGTGGGAGGGTCGGGCCGCGCCGGGGCCTGGCTGAAGGCTGCAGGCCCCGGGGCCCGAGATCGGGCTGGAGATCCCGGCTGCCTTGCTGCTGGACGAGGGAAGGGAGAGGAGTGGGGTTTGGGGTAGTTGCTATGTGATCTGTTGGATTAAGTTGGTGGGTTTCTGGATCGCGAAACTTCACGGGTATGTTTTCCCCGTTCCACGTGATCGTGATCGCTGGTGATCGCGTGTTTCTCGCACTTTGTTGCTGAGAACCCGGGGTGCTGAGAACTTAGCTTCGCGCGCGCCCAGTCGCCAAGGGAGTTGGGGGGCGCTGTGTGGGATGCCAGAGGGACCCCGGGGTCCCCTCCTGTCCCTTCCCCTCTGGTTCCCGCGCCTCACCGAAACCCCACCTCCACCTGCACCGCGTCTCGCATACCTCTCCTCTCTCCCATGGGAAACTTCTTTTCGGCCTTAAACCCAACCCTCGGTGCACGCACACCACCCAGCTATCCCCTTTCCAGCGCCGGATCCTCCCCTTTCCCTCCCACTCCATCCTCACCTCGCAGCACTCATCACTCCATTAATCTCTGCCTTTCCCTTCCCCTCTCTCTATCCTGCCTTGGCCCACCACCTCCCACCCAGAAAGTGAGGGGGTTTCCTGCCCCCCTGCCGCCCACCCCTTCGCCCCTGCGTTGAAGCTCTAAGTTCTCCCGTAACAGTCCCCATCTATAACCACATCTGCTCCCCCAGCCTCTGACCCTGTGGAGACCCAGGCAGGGAAGGTGCAGGAGGCTCAGGTGAGATGGGGGGCAAGGGTGGAGGGAAGGAGAGAGCTGGACTTTTGCACACCCCAACTGGGGGGCGGTGGCAGAGGGGAAACTTTTCCCCGGGGCCCTCAGCTCACTGCCCCAGACCCACGTCCTGGGTCTGCCTCCAGGGAATGGTGGTTCTGGGACTGTCTAGAAAGGGGGTGTGTGGCCTGGGGCCCCAGTCCGTCCCTCCCAAAATATTCCTCTCTTCCTCACTCCCTCCCCCATCCCTTCTGAACCTCACCTGCTGGGCCCAAGGGGCAGGTATCCGATTTGATCCCAAACTCAGGGCAGGAAAGTGACCCTCTGGGATGACGATAGCTCAGGGCCCCGCGGCAGCTCAGTCAGCTTGTGGGGTGGGGGTTGGCAGATGGGGAAGGGCCAGCGGGGTTCATCCCTGGAGGACTCCAGGCAGGTCTGGGGTGTACCCTAAGCTGCCAGTGCCTTGTACCAAGTGAGGGGTGATTTGGTGTTAGTTACAGCCTCACGGGGGAGACCCAGGAGCCTGGGGTAGAGGCGGGGATGATAGCTCAGGAGTCAGTGTCCAGGTAGGGGATCAGGGCTGGTGTCTGGGGCTCTTCCTGCAGCTCTGTGTCCCCTTTTCTCTTCGGCAGAGGTGGGCAGCAGACCCAGGGCCGTGCTACAGATAGGGCAAAGTAGCTAAAGAATTTGGCCCCTGTCCCTGACCAGAGGATGGGGGGGGGTTAGAAATCCCTTCTGGGGCCGGAGCGGAGAGGGCGTTTGCCTTGCATGCAGCCATCCCGGTTCGATCCCCAGCATCTCATATGGTCCCCAGAGCACCGCCAGGAGTAATTCCTGAGTGCAGAGCCAGGAGGAACCCCTGAGCATTGCTGGGTATCACCCAGAAAGAAGAAACTAGAAGAAACCCCTTTTGGAGGCTTTGGGGAGAGGGACACGAGCCGCCTCACTGATGCCAGCTCCTCCTGCTGAGGCATAACCCCCTGGTCCTTCCATAGAACCCTGCTGTCTGCATGCTAGCACCCCCTAACCCCCAGATCTAGGGAAGCTTCTAGGGTGGGCCAGCGCAGGAACTGGGAAGAAGGCGCCTCCCAGACAGCAGCAGTAGATGTTGGGGCTTGGGGTTCTTTTTCTTTTGTTGTTGATTTTTGGTTTTTGTTGATTTTGTTGGCCATGCCCGGTGGTGCTCAGGGCTTACTCCTGGCTCTGCACTGGAATCACTCCTAGTGGGCTCAGGAAACCATAAGGGATGCCGGGATCGAGCCTGGGTCAGCTGCATGCAAGGCGAGAGCCCTCCCTCTCTACCTTTGCTCTGGGGATCGAGCCTGGGTCAGCTGCATGCAAGGCGAGAGCCCTCCCTCTCTACCTTTGCTCTGGGGATCGAGCCTGGATCAGCTGCATGCAAGGCGAGAGCCCTCCTCTCTACCTTTGCTCTGGCCCCAGTATCAGAGTTTCTGTGCAGCCAGTTAACCAGTGTCCAGGAACAAGGTTTGATGCTACAAAGGTGCCAAAGCCAGACAGGCTGTTGATTGATTGCTGGGAGCTGAGAGGGCCTGGATGGAGGTAGCCAGCAGCAGGCAGCCCAGTGAGCAGCAGGGAGGCAGCCCAGGGGACTGGTGGGGGCTGTCTGTAGCCCGCTGGCTCCTGGGAGGGAGGGAGTCCATCTCAGATGCTGCAGAAAATGATGGGGCAGTATTGTGTGACCTTCTGGACTAAGAATGAATTTTATTTATTTCTATTTTGTTTGGGGGTCCTTACCAACAATGCTCAGGTGAGGGGCCGGAGCAATAGCCCAGCGGGTAGGGCGCTTGCCTTGCACACAGCCAGCCCATGCCGCCCGGGTTCGATCCCCGCATCCCATATGGTACCCGAGCACCGCCAGGAGTAATTCCTGGGTGCAGAGCCAGGAGAAACCCCTGAGCATTGCCGGGTGTGACCCAAAAAAAAAAAAAAAAAAAAGAAGAAGAAGAATGAAGAAAAAAATACAACGCTCAGGTGAATTCCTCCCTGACTCTGCCTTCAAGGATCACTCCTGGCAGGGCTCAGGGCCAGGGACTGTCAGCCACATGTTAGGCAAGTGATTTATCCAGTGTGCTGTCACTCCAGCCCATGTTAATAATGTTTATTTTTGTTTGGGGCCACACCTGACAATAGGAGTTACCTGGCTCTGAACTCAGGAATCACTTCCTGGTGGTGTTCAAGGGGCAATATGGGACTTGGGGATTGTACCCGGTCGTCTGCATCCAAGGCAAGCTCTTATCTGTTCTACGATTGCTCTGGCCGCATGTTCAATTCTTTATTTTGGGTTGGGAGCCTCCTGCAGTCCTGGAGATTGTCCTCAGGCTCCCTCACATAAAGCTGGTGCTCCCGTTCCCATTCCCTGCTGCACCATCGACGCAGCCCAAGAATGAATTTTGTTTTGTTTTGTTTCGCTTGTTTTGTTTTTGGAGACACACCTGGCAGCATTCAGGGGTTACTCTTGGCTCTGCACTCAGGAATTACTCTTGGTGCTCAGGGGACCCAATGGGATGTCGGGATTGAACCCAGGGTTGGTCACATGCAAGGCAAGCACCCTCCCTGCTGTATTAAGGCTCTGGGCCCCCCATGAATGAATTTTCTGTTCAGAGAAAAATGCTGGAGGAATAACCATTTCACTGTTAATGGGGAAAAGGGGCATTCTCCAGCAAGTGGGCAGACAGTGTGCAAAAGTGCCTGACGGGGCAGGAGAGACAGTACAGCGGGAGGGTGTTTGTCCTCGCGATGCGGCGGCCGGCCTGGGTTCAATCCTCGTCATCCCATACGGCCCCCTGAACATAGCCTGGAGTAATTCCTGAGTGCAGAGCCAGGAGTAACCCCTTGAGACTTCACAGGGTGTGGACCCCAAAACAAACAAACAAAAAAAGTGCCTGACAGCTAAAGAAGTAATAAAAACTGTGAAGTGTCTTGGGAAGGGAGGGAGGGAGGGAGGGAGGGAGGGAGGGAGGGAGGGAGGGAGGGAGGGAGGGAGGGAGGGAGGGAAGGAAGGAAGGAAGGAAGGAAGGAAGGAAGGAAGGAAGGAAGGAGCGAGCTCTGGTTCAAGGCATGGACCCTGAGAGTGAGAGAGGGGCTAGGGGTTGTTGGAGGGAGGAGATGAGTTGGGCCCATTGTCCTTTGCGGGGAGCTGCCTGCAGCTGCCCTTAGCCACGCACACAAAGGGGTTTCGCCTGTTCAGTAACTCAGGAGCACCGGCCGGGAAGCCAGATCCCATTCTGAGCAAGGGACCGTCCTGGGGACCATCCTGGTGGATGCACAGCACTGCCCTAGAGGATTGGGCAGATGGGGAAAGGGCCTTTGAGGGGGACAGGGAGACAGCCCAGACATGCCGTGCCCTTGGAGGGCTGTGGGGGGGGAGAGGACAGGTCAGACCAGCTTAGGGAGGGACAGGAGTTTGGGGGAGGGAGGTAGAAGGCGTCTAGCACACTTGGGGGGTGGAGCCCACAGTGAGGTGGGTCCAGGAAGAGGAGCATATTTGGGGGAGATGCTATGGAAGTGAAGAATCGGGGTGTCACCTGAAGGGGAGATGTCGGCAGACCATGGGAGCCCGGATCTGGGGAAGGTGTATCTCCCAGGACTGGGTGAGGGTGTGGCCCAGGCAGGTGGCCCAGAGGATGTGGGGAATGCTCAGGACAGAGCCCCAAGATCAGATAGGGCACCCAGCCTAGGGAGGATGACTAAAGAGGGTAGAAAAGGGAGGGTGCTGCCAGATGGAGGCTGGCCGTGCAAGGGGGACACTCCCCAGATGAACTGCCATTGCCCCCGTCCCGGGAGGAGTGGGTCGGGAGGGCTGCAGGGATTGAGGTACCAGCCACCCCCTTCATACCCCTGCACATACACACATAATAGTGTGGCCTGAGTTTCTGGAACACCTCACATGGGCACACCCCTTCCTCTTCCCAGCACCCCCAGCTCTGTGTGCACCAAGAGCCCCGAGCCTCAGCACAGAGCTCATGCCCACAGACCGCCCCTAGCCCTTGCATGTGTCCCCAGCCTTCCCCAAACCTTGGTGGCGCCCCAACTCCCTAACTCCACTTCTTGGGCCTGGTCACCTCCTCCTCACTCCTTCCAGGACTCCGATTCTGACGCTGAGGAAGGAGCAGTGGGCGGAGAAGCCGAGAGTGAGTGAGGGTGCCAGGGTGGGCCAGCCCTGGGGCCTGGGTTGGGGGAAGCAGAGCACCCCCGGCCCAGCTCACTGACCTCTTCTCTGTGACCAGTGGACTTCCTGCGGAATTTGTTCACCCAGACCCTGGGCCTGGGGTCCCAGAAAGGAGCGTTTGCTGGACGAGCTCACCCCTGGAGGGGTGTCCCGCTACATGCAGAGTGAGCGCTGTAAAGTATCCCACGTCCCTCGCACCTTCTCACCAGAGGCCACACCGGCCTCGCCCACAGCATGAATTCGCCCCAATGCTGAAGCTTGCTGAGCGCTTGGGGCAGGGCTGTTCTGTCCCCTGCACATTGTTGGATGCATCAAAGGACCAGACCACAGGCTTTGCATGCAGAGCCCCAGGTTCCATCCCTGGGGCACCCCCCAGTGTGGTTGGAGGAAATCTGAAACCAAGTGGGCGCTGCCCAACTCGTCCTAGTGAACTGAGTGAAAACAGCTCCTGATACAGGGGCCAGCAGCCCTACTGCTATGGGCCTCGCCCTGCCCAGAGCCAAAAGTCACTGTCCTCGTGTCTGTGCAAGGCCGGCCCTGGGTCACATCTCCCCCTGCCTCTCACTGGCCTGGTTGCCAGAAGGCAGAGGACAGTCAGAGACTAGCTCTAAGGAACAGATTGAAGAGGGTGGTTCAGCCACAGCGGCTGGGGGCTCCATGGCTGGCACTGAGGGGGCATGGGGGGGAGCAGAGTCCAGGTCCCCAGAGTCGAAGAGCCCAGGCCCTGGCTGCCAGTCACCCCGTGAGGGTTCTTTTTTTTTTAACAGCCTGTTTCTCTGCTCTCTCTCGCCTCCCGTGGGGTTCTTAACTGCGTTCTCTCTCTCTCTCTCTCTCTCTCCTTTCTCTCTCTCCTTCCTTCCTTCCTTCCTTCCTTCTTTCTTTTTCTTTCTTTCTTCTCTTTTTGGGTCACACCGGCTATGCTCAGGGGTTACTCCTGGCTCTGCACTCATGAATTTCTCCCTGGCTATGCTCAGGGGACCATGTGAGATGCTGGGAATCGAATCAGGGTTGGCTGCATGCAAGGCAAATGCCCTCCCCACTGTGCTATCGCCTCCGGCCCCAGGACAGCCTGTTCTTGATAAGACCTTCTCTGGTTTCCCTGGCTTCTAGTTGTGGCCTTCGCCCCTGCCCTGGGCCCCTCTCCTGGCTGACCCTGCAGGTGGCTGCAGCCATGTGCTGGTGTGATGGGACCTGGGGAGGTGCAGGATTGGTTCCGTCTGTTTTCCTGCACCTGATTGTGGAAAAGCAACTCTGGGTGCTTGTGATACGTCACCAGGATTGAATCCAGGTCTGCTGTGTAAAAGGTTGAGGAGAAACGGAGAACCTGGATGCTCAGGACAGGGCTGACAGCCTTAGCCCTCCTCGCCTGTGCCACAAAGACTTGGCTTTTAATAACTGCAGCTTGGGGGGGGGCTTGGCGCTCCCCACAATGGGAAAAACCATAAATATCATTCTCCTCACTTATCTAGGGAGGAGAAGCCAGTCTCTGTGTAGCCCTTTCTCAATAGGTCTCGTCCCAAACACTGGACTCTCTGTCCCCGTGCTGACCTCTCCATCTGTTGGTGCTGGGACAATCCCCTTTTCCCTTTCCATGCCTCAGTTACCCCATTTATTCCATGGGGAATGTCAAGGAGTAGCGAAGGGACTGTAGTTTAAGTCTTTCTTTCCTTTTTTGTTTTTTTTAAGTATTGGGGCCACACCTGGCAGTACGCAGGGGCTTACTTCTGCCTCTGCACTCAGGGATCACTCCTAGAGGGCTTGGGGTAACATGGGTGGTGGGGATGGAGCCCAGGTTGGCTGCTTTCAGTGCCTGCTGTACTGTTGCTCTGGCCCAGGGCTGGGGTTTTTGTGGGGTCCCCCCGCCCCATGCTCACGTGATATGGCTACTTCTCCCCCAGGCTCGCAGGGTCATCTGTATGGTGGGAGCTGGAATCTCCACTTGTAAGTGCCACGGTGCTACCCCCACCCTCCGGAGGAAGAAGCCATGTGGGGGTGCTCACTGGGGAGGGGGCCTGTAGTGTAGATGTGGCAGGGTCCCCATGCATGACCCACCTCCCCAGCCTCTGGCATCCCTGACTTCCGGCCGCGACCACCGGGCTCTACGCCAACCTGGAGAAGTACCACCTGCCCTATCCCGAGGCCATCTTTGAGATCGGCTTCTTCAAGGTGGGTGTCAGCCTGGGGTTGTCTGCCAGGACAGGGAGGGAGGTGGGCGAAGCTTTGGGTGCCCATGCCCACGGTGTCTTGCCCACAGAAACATCCGGAGCCCTTCTTTGCCCTCGCCAAGGAGCTCTATCCTGGGCAGTTCAAGGTGAGTTTGTCCTCTCTGTCTCTCTCTATGTCCCTCTCTCTCTCTCTCTCTCTCTCTCTCTCTCTCTCTCTCTCTCTCTCTCTCTCTCTCTCTCTCTCTCTCCCTCTCTCTCCCTTTTCCTCTTTTTTATTTTTTAATTTTTTTTTTTTTTTTGCTTTTTGGGTCACACCCGGCAATGCTCAGGGGTTTCTCCTGGCTCTGCACTCAGGAATTACTCCCTGGTGGTGCTCGGGGGACCATATGGGATGCCGAGGATCGAACCCAAGCCGGCATGAGCCGGCCGCTGCAAGGCAGAACGCCCTACCGCGCTGGGCTATCGCCTCCAGCTCCATATTTTTAATTTTTCATTTTACCACCATGAGATATAGTTACAAAAGTGTTCATATTTGGGTATCAGTCATACGTGTTCCAGCACCCATCCTCCACCAGTGCCCACTTCCCACCACCCGGATTCCCCCATCCCCCAGCCTGTGTCTATGGCAAGCAATTTTCACCCTTGTTCCCCTCTCTCTCTCTCTCTCTCTCTCTCTCTCTCTCTCTCTCTCTCTCTCTCTGGTGGAGACAGCAGGTATGGGAAGGTATGTCTTGACCCCCAGACAAATGTCAGAGAGGGGGCCGGTATGATAGTACGGTGGTCAGGGCATTTGCCTTGCACATGGCATACTAGGGTTCAATACCCCCACATCCCATGTGTTCCCCCCAGCACCGTCAAGAGTTAACCCTAAGCACGGAGCCAGAGTAAGCCCTGAACATCACTGGGTATGGCCCCAAAAAGCAAAATAAAATGTCAGAGGGCCATTAAGTATCTGGGCTCTGAGCCCTCGGTCCTGACCCCTCCTTTCCTGGGTCCTCCGTTTCCCTCCTGTAAAATGAAGCTGGTCATAGCCACAGAGGGGAGTCGCCAGGAACTGTGAGTTGGTGAGAGCCCAATGCTGGAGCCAGACTGTTTATTGTGTGAACCCCAACTCCTTTCTCTCCCAGTCAGGGGCTGGAGGGCGGCACACACACACACACACACACACACACACACACACACACACACACACACACACACACCCCTCAGCATCCTCATCTGTGAAATGGGCTGGTGCTGGGCTCCTGTGCTCACGCTGGCTGAAGGGCGGAGCGGGCAGGCTGGTGCAGCCTCTGGATGGCTTCCCAGTGGGCTCGCCTCGCCCATGTTCTCCGCAGCCGACCATCTGTCACTACTTCATCCGCCTGCTGAAGGAGAAGGGGCTGCTGCTGCGCTTGCTACACGCAGGTAAGGGGGCAGGCGGGGGACCCGTGTGGGGCAGGCGGGGCGGGGCCGCGCGCAGCAGACGCTGAGCCTTGTGGCAGCGGGTCACGGTCACGGGACTGCAGTGACCGCCCCCACCCCATTGCTGTCTCCCATTCCCCTTGGCTCAACATGCTCCTGCAGGGAGGGTCCCCCAATCCGAGGGGTACATTGGTTAAGGGGTTTTTTCCAGCCGATAGCCCGGAGGGAACTTGATCTGGCAAAACCGACGACTCTGAGTTTCCCAGGGTCCCCCTGTAGGGCCATAAGGAAAAGAAGTTAGGGCCCGGGGCGGGGAAGTATTGAGGGGAGTATTGCTGGGAGTATTGCGGGTAGGGCGTCTGCCTTGCAAGTAGTCGACCTGGGTTCGATCCTCAGCATCCCATATGGTCCCCAAGCACAGCCAAGAGTAGCCCCTGTGGGACCGGAGCAATAGCACAGCGGGTAGGGGCGTTGCCTTGCACCTGGGCGTTCTGGGTTTGATCCTATACATCCTGTGTGGGGCCCCAAGCACTGGGAGGAGTAATCCTGAGTGCAGAGCCAGGAGTAACCCCTGAGCATCACCGGTCTGACCCAAGAAGAAAAAAAAAAGAAGGGACGTTATTCTTTTTGTATTTAGGATTCATCGGAGTCTTTCTGGAATCGAACTCGAAATGTATGTGCCCCTATCTTTCTCTCATTTGCTTTTGAAGATTTATTTATTTATTTATCATCTATTTATTTATTTATTGCTTGTTGGGTCACACCCAGTGATGCTCAGGAGTTACTCCTGGCTCTTCACTCAGGAATTGCTCTTAGCGGTGCTCGGGGACCATATTGGGATGCTGGGGATCGAACCCGGTTGGCCACGTGCAAAGCAAATAGCCCTACCCTCTGTGTTTATTGCTCCGCCCCTGCTTTCAAAGTTTTAAAAACTTGTCTGTGCCCCCTGATAGTACAGCTGGGAGGGCGTTTGCCTTGCATATGGCCTACCCTGGTTTGATCCCTGGCATCCCATATTGTCCCCCCGAGCACCGCCAGGAGTAATTCCTGAGTGCAGAGCCAGGAGTAACCCCTGAGCATTGCCATGTGTGGCTCAATAACAACAACAACAACAACAACAACAAGTATTTGGAATATTGAATATAACAAATCATCATAAAATTTTTAAGTATTTAATTTTTAAAAATTAAAAATAATTTTAAATTAAAAAAGGAAAGACTTGTCTGTGGGTTAGGGTTAGGGTTAGCACAGTGGGTAGAATGGTTGCCTTGCAGGTGGCCAACCAAGGTCCAATCCCTGGCACCCCATGTGGTCTCCTGAGTATCATTGCCAGGACTGATCCCTGAACTCAGAGCCAGGAGTATCCCCCCTGAGTGTTGCCAGGTGTGCCCCAAAACAAACAAACAAAGATGAATGAATGGATGGATGGATGAATGAATGAAGGCTTGCCCGGGGCAAAGAGATTATACAGGGGTTAAGGCACTTCATGTACAGGGCCAACCCCAGTTCAATTCCCAGCACCCCAGAGCATCCCCAGCCTCAGCAGGACTGAGCCCTGTGCACAGAGCCGGTAATTAGCCCTGAGCATTGCCTAGTGTGGCCTCCAAATACACAACTCTCCCGAAAAATAGCCAAAACAATTATTTTAGGAAGACAGAGAGAGAGAGAGAGAGAGAGAGAGAGAGAGAGAGAGAGAGGAGAGAGAGAGAGAGAGAGAGAGAGAGAGAGAGAGAGAGAGAGAGAGAGAGAGAGAGAGAGAGAGAGATCAGCGAGTAGGTTAATCCCTGAGCTCCAGAGCTAGGAGTAAACCCTGAGCACCACCTGTGTGGCCCCACAACCAAAAACACCCCCCCCAAAGAGAAATATCGCGACAGACCGAAGTAGCGATAGAATAATTTGTCAGACACCCCTCGCCCACCCCCTCGTTTATGGGAAGGCAGGAGCGGAAAAGTCCGGGTTCTAGTTGTTCCTGCACCTGCAGCGCCCGGCGCTGCCGCCAGGGGAGGAGCGCGCCCTTTGCTGGTCCGCGGTTCTCCAGCTGGTCTTGGGGGAGGGTCCGACGCCCCCTTCCCCGGGAGCCCTGGCGCTCAGGAATAAGCTGCCCTTTCTCCCCGCCTTCTGCACGGTCCGGTACCACACAAACGGCGCTTGTACGGGTTCTCTGGCCCTCCTCCCCATGGCCCTGCCGGCCGCCCAACCTTCAGCGTCTGCCCTACGTGTTAGCCGGTGCCAGGCCCTGCTGGCTGGCACAAAGCAGATACCCCCCTGCGCGCCCTGCAGCGGGGAGAGGCCATGGCAGGAAGGACGCGGAGCAGATTGGAGAAGCAGAGAGCACAGTCATGCAGGCTCAGGGAGCGTTGTGTGGGGTTGTCCTGTACACAAGGGCACAGTTACAGTGAGAACTGTGTCCTGTGTCCGGGAATTAATCAGGTTTTGGAGAGATTGTGCAGGGTCCAGGCACTGCCATTCATCCGGGCAGCCCTTTTGTTTTACTTTTCCCCGGGGTGGGGGGGGGTCACATCCAACAGTGCTCAGTGCTCACCCTTGTTTGTTTTTTGACTACGCGCTGCTATGCTCGGGGAGTTACTCTGGCTCCGGGGGACCATATGGGATGATCCCCAGTATTGAACCGAGTGGGCTGCATGCAAAGGCGAGCGCTGTACCCACTGGGCACCCCTCCAGTCCCCTCAGGCCTGACTCCACACTGTGCTCAGGGATCACTCCTGGCAGGGCTCAGGGGACCATACCGGGTGGACCTGGGCCAGCCGCTTGCAAGGCAAGTGCCCTGCCTGCCCTGCTTTCACTCCAGGCCCCACATCCCCATTTCCAGTCCCTGGCACTCTGTATGCTCCCCTGAGCACCTCCGGTGTGGCCAAAAGAAAGGAAAAAGAAGACAAAAAACTCTGCTCCTGGAGACTGAGTGTTAGTACAACGGTAGGACATTGGCCTTGCACATGGCCAACCTGGGCTCCATCCCCGGCACTCCCATATCATGTGGTCCCCAAGCCTCACCAGGAGTAATCCCTGAGGCCAGAGTCAGGAGTAAGCCCTAAACACCCCCTCCAAAAAAAAAAAATCCTGCTCACACTTAATCAAACCTGCCACCCTCTTTTAACCTCTGTCACTTTAAACTCTGACCCTGCTTTCTGGAACACCTCATTGGTGCATCTTTCTGGAACACCTCATTGGTGCCTCTTTCTGAGTTGTGGTAATATGGCCCTTGGTGCTGGGAGTGACACCTGGGACACAGCGTCCCCAGACCAGCACACGGCGCTCATTCAGGCACCTGTGATCGTGCAGCTTGAGGTGTGCCGAGGACAGACCCAGCCGCTAGACTGTGTGGGACCCTGTGCCCCCACAGAGCATGCCCTGAGAACACCTGGGGAGCACCATGACTAGGGCTGTGAGGGGAGTCCCAAGTATGTGTGTGCACCACTGTTCTCCAGCCCCAGAGAAATATTGTTATTGAATAAAACAAAGCTTGGTAGGATTAGTTGGCTTTTAAAGAAAAGCTGCCATAGAGGCTGGAGCGATAGTCCAGCGGGTAGGGCGTTTGCCTTGTATGCGCGCCAGACACAGGTTCGATCCCCAGCATCCCATATGGTCCCCTGAGCACCGCCAGGAGTAATTCCTGAGTGCAGAGCCAGGAGAAACCCCTGAGCAATGTCAGGTGTGACCCAGAAAGAAAGAAAAAAAAAAAGAAAAGCTTCCATAGATGGTGTCTTAATTGGCATATGGTTTTCTATTTTTTTGTTTTGTGTGTGTGTGTGTGTTTGGGGCCACGCCCAATTGTGCTTGGGGCATACTCCTGGCTCTGCACTCAGGGATCACTCCTGGTGGGGCTTGGGGGACCATAAGGGATGCCAGGGATCAAACCTAGGTAGGGGGCTGGAGTGATAGCACAGCAGGTAGGGCGCTTGCCTTGCATGCGGCTGACCCGGTTCAATTCCCAGCACCCCATATGGTCCCCCGAGCACCGCCAGGAGTAAATCCTGAGCGAAGAGCCAGGAGTAACCCCCTGAGCATCGCCGCTGTGAACCCCCCCAAAAAAACCCAGGTGGGCCGTATGCGAGACAAGTGCCCTACCTGTTGTACTGTTTTTCCAGCCCCAGTATGAAGTCATGATATGAACGTAAGTCCCACAGGGCCTGGAAATAGCACAGAATTCTCAGAAGCACAGTCCTCCAAGCAACGCTGGGTGCAGCCTCGCAGCTGATCTGGTGTCCCACCTCCGCAGGGCAGCAGCACTGCAGCCGCAGGCCCTGGCATAATACCACTGAGACGCCAGTGGCTCCTGAGCACTGTGGGGAACGCGGCTCACCAAAAAGTGAGCCAGGTTTTAAAACTGCAGAGATTGCAGGCCAGAGAGATAACACAGCAGGTAGGGCATGTGCCTTGCACACGGCCCACCCGCTTCACGCCCAGCACCACATAGAGCCCCCGAGACCTCCCGGAGTGATCCCTGATCACTGCCAGATGTGGCCAATCAACTGCAGAGATTTTTGTTTTGTTTTGTTTGGGGGCCACGTCTGGCAATGTTCAGGGGTTACTCCTGGCTCTGTGCTCAGGTATCACTACTGGCGGTGCTCAGAGGGACCACATGGGATGCTGGGTTTACCGCGTGCAAGAGCAAACGCCTCCCCCGTGCTCCTGCTGCTCCCGCAAGGCCGAGGGCCCTGGGAGATGGTGTTGCCTTGGCCGAGGCCCCTCCGCGCCGTTTTCTGTGGGGTTTGGGAGGCGGCTGCACCTCTATTCCCAGGTGGCGACATTGTGTAGAGAACTTGCTGGGCCACTCTCGCCTTTGAAGGCCTCCCTGGCCCTCAGCAGACGGGCATCCAGGCGCACACAGATACACTCCACACACGCACACGCAGCTGTGGGGCGCCTGTGCTGCTCAAGCCTCAGAGCAAACCTTCCACCCCATGCCTGGGGGGTGCCTCGTTTCTGTTTGTTGCAGCGCCTCTCTGGAAAGAGGCCTGGAGAGGGGCCGGGCCACAGCACAGCAGGGAGGGCATTTGCCTTGCACACAGCCAACTCGGGTTCAGTCTCAGGCGTCCCACAGGGTCACCTGAACCCACCACCAGCAGTCATGCCTGAGTGCAGAGCCAGGAGCAACCCCCTGAGTAACCACTGCTGGGTGTGGCCAAAACAACAACAACAGCCTGAAGTTTGCTCAGAGCCGGGAGTAAGTCCTTCGCACTGCTGTGTCGCATGCTGTGCCCCCACCTCTAAAAATGTTTAAATTAAAATGAAAGAGGTAGCGGGAGAGATAGTTCAGCAGGGAGGGCACTTGCTCACGGACCGACCGCGATTCAATCCCGGTCATCCCATATGATCCTCTGAGCACCCCTGGGAGTTCCTGAGTGCAGAAGCAGGTGTAACCCCTGAGCATTACCTGATATGCTCCCCAAAAATATATTTTTTTGAATAAAATAAAAAGAGAGGCTGGACAGATAGTGCAATGGGTAGGATGTTTGCCTTGTGTGCAGCCGACCTGGGTTTGATCCCTGGCACCACTGAGCTCAGAGTAAGCCCTGAGCACCGCTGGGTGTAACCCAGAAACAAATAAATACATCTAATAAAAGTGGGACCGGAGCATTAGCCCAGCGGGTAGGGCGTTTGCCTTGAATGCGGCTGGCCTGTGCCAGCCCGGGTTCGAGCCCTGGCATCCCATATGGTCCCCAAGCACCGCCAGGAGTAATTCCTGAGTGCAGAGCCAGGAGTAACCCCTGAGTGTGGCCAGATGTGACCCAAAAAAGGCAAAAAAAAAATTTTATATATATATATATATATATATATATATATATATATATATATATATATATATATATATATATAATAAAAGAGGCAGTTAGAAGGACCATCATGGGCAGTTCTCGTCCCCGCCTCCTATTGGTCTGCATTCATGCTGCTCTGTGGGAGCCCAGGCCCAGGTGGGAAAGCCAGCAAGGGGTGGGGGTCGGGGAGGCACAGCCCACTCTTGTCTGCGAGGACAAGCTGCTCCCCAGCATAGAGCGGAGGGCAGTTGGGGCCATCTGGCCTGGGAAAGTGCCTTCTGTGGTTGGCCGAGTGTGTGGGAAGCCGTGAGGCACAGCTGGGGGACAGGGTCCAGCCATCTGCAACAACACCCACGTGCCCCGGACAAGAGCTGCCACAGGGGGGGGGGCACAGACGTCTCTGTGGGAGAGAGTCAGCTGCAGAAGCCGAATTCTTTCTTTGTTTAAAAAAAAATAGAAGCATGTAGGAGGGGCCGAACGGGTAGTACAGCAGGTAGGGTGCCTGCCTTGCGTCAGCCAGCGTGGGTGGTCCCCAAGCTCCGCCAGGAATGATCCCCAAGCACAGCCAGGAGAAGCCCTGAGCCCTGTGTGTGCCTCCCACCCCCGACACATACACACAGACACACAATCGCAGGCCTCAGCCACCCGGGAATGAGATCCCAGCAAGCAGCCTGACTGTTAACTAGGGCGAACAGTGGGCTGCAACCTACACCAGCTGCCCTGATTACTGGTTTATGCCAGTGCTTGGCCGCCGCCACATCCAGCTTTGCAGGTAGGGCACTGCCCAAGGCTGCCACCTGGGAGGAGGGTCAGGGAACAGTGGAGACATTGGAGCCGCGGACCAGGGATTGCCACAGATTTCTGGCAAGACTGGGTGGAACAAAAGGGAAAAACAGAAGCAGAGTGGCCCAGGCCTGCAGCCAAACGTCCGCAGAGGCAGAGCACCCCAGCTGGGCCCAGGCCCACACGTGAGGGTTTGCGTGAACGCCGCGTGTCTGTGAGTGTGTGTGGCCCCGGGAGAGAACCCCGGCACATGCCAGACAAGGGCTCTGCCTCGGCATTTCTGGCTGTGACTTTGTTTTTGTGCCACACCCCGCGCTGCTCAGGGTTGCTCCTGGCTCTGCACTCAGGGATCACTCCTGGTGGGCTCTGCAGATCGTAGGGGTGCTGAGGATCGCACCCAGGTCGGCCGCGCAAAGACAAAAACGGACTCCTTATTCGCTGTACTGTCACACCTATCCTCTAGTTCAGAGTTTGGTCCTAGCATGCTACAGTGCTCAGGGACCCCAGCAGCACTGGGGTCAACTCCGGTGCTTGTGCAGACAGACTCACGTCCCTGCCAGAACAGGCAGGGACTGTTCTGTTGAGTTACCAGGACTGTAATTCAACAGCGGAGCCCTAACCTGATATGAGGGAGGCCCCGGGTCCGATCCCCAGCACGGCAGAACTGTAAAAGGGCAGGAATGACGGAGAGCTTCCGCGAGCCATGCAGCCCGCCGCCGCCGCCCCCCTCCCTCACCCCTGTCCCCGAGGCTTAGTGCGGCCCCTGCTCTGGCCCCCACGCCCGCCCCATGCTGACCACTCCCCTGTGCCACCTGCCCTCCTGTGCCACCCAGTGCTTAGATCCCACCCACTCCTCCTGCAGAATATCGACACCCTGGAGGCGTGTCGCAGGGCTGGAACCTGAGGACCTGGTGGAGGCCCACGGCACCTTCCACACGCGTCGCACTGTGTGAGCCCGCTGTGCCGGCAGGAGTATCCTCTGAGCTGGATGAAGGGTGAGCCCGTGGGAATGGTCTGCACGGGCTCCTATCCTGCCCAACACTACACCTTGTTTCTAGTTTGATTTGGGGGGGACACACCGCTTGTGTTGGGGGTCATTTCTGTCAGTGCTAGGGAAGGAACTCGGGTTCCAGCCTGCAGAATAAGAGCTTCAGCCCTCTTTAGGCCTTCTCCCTGTAGGCCTAAAGATAGTAACCCCCAAATATTTTGAAGTGGTTTTGGGGGTTCACAGCATCCAGCACCCCTTGTAGCCCACTGAGAGGAGTCAGGATGTAGCCAAGTTGAGCTTCCCCGGAGCCAACCCCCAGATTCCAAATCCTTCCAACCTTGTTCTGTGAGGTGCTGTGACCCCACCTGCCTCGGGGCCCCACATACCCATCCAGAGCAGAACTGTCCAAAGACCTTTCTGTAATGCAAACAACTTCCATCTCTGCATGTGTGTGTGTGTGGGGAGCGGGGCTGCCTGCTGCACCCTGAAATAAATGTGGCAACTGTGCCCCCAGACCAAGATTTTAAAAAACTTTTTACTGCTTGACACACACAAAGTCTGTTATCTGCTAAGCCCTGTGCAGATATGGGACCTGTGAAATGTGATTCCAGCTCAGGCCTAGGCAGGAGGGGGCGGCCTGGGGTGTCCCTAGGCGGTGGGGGGGGCAGCCTAGGGTGTCCCTAGGCAGGAGGGGGCGGCCTGGGTGTCCCTAGGCAGGAGGGGGCGGCCTGAGGTGTCCCTAGGCAGGAGGGGGCGGCCTGAGGTGTCCCTAGGCAGGAGGGGGCGGCCTGAGGTGTCCCTAGGCAGGAGGGGCGGCCTGAGGGTGTCCCTAGGCGGGAGGGGGACCTGGGGTGTCCCTAGGCAGGAGGGGGGGCCTGGGGTGTCCCTAGGCAGGAGGGGGCGGCCTGGGGTGTCCCTAGGCCGGAGGGGGCGGCCTGAGGTGTCCCTAGGCGGGAGGGGGGGACCTGGGGTGTCCCTAGGCAGGAGGGGGCGGCCTGGGTGTCCCTAGGCAGGAGGGGGGCTGCTGGGGGTGTCCCTAGGCAGGAGGGGGCGGCCCTGAGGTGTCCCCTAGGCAGGAGGGGGCGGCCTGGGTGTCCCTAGGCAGGAGGGGCGGCTGGGGTGTCCCTTGGTGTGCAGTGGGCAGGACGCACAGATGTCACAGGCCCCACTGGAGCAGGGCAGGGTCCAGGGAAACCCCATACGCCTGCCAGCCCCCATTTTGGAGACCCCCCCGCCTGTATCTGGCCTTATTGTACCAGCCGAGAGGCCCCGACATCTCCCATGGAAACAGATTCTGCAGCCCTCTGTGCCGCTGGACAGAGACCCCCGTGTCCAGGCAGGGGGACAGCTGCGCGCCCGGGCAGTCCTGAATAGCCCCCGCCGGACAGCTGCAGGAGCATTGTGCCATTCTGCCTTCTGCCAGACAGGCGCCCTGGGGGACGGGGTGCAGGGAGGGGGCTCTGGTAGGACGGAGCCCTGGAGGGTGGGATGGATGGACACGCAGATGGACAAGCAAAAGAGAAAAAGTCATCATAAGGCTGGGCCGGGCGACTGCACAGCTGGCAGGCATTTATCTTGCACGTGACGGACCTGGGTTCAGTCCCTGACATCCCAATGGTTCCCCGAAGCACCGCCAGGAGTAACTCCCTGAGTGCAGAGCCAGGAGTAACCCCTGAGCATCGCTGGGTGTGACCCAAAAAGACAAAAAATAAAAAAGCATTGCGGGAATGGTGGAGCCCAGGGAAACTGGCTTTATCCCTCCTGCTCCCTGCTGCCCGCCCCCCATATTTTATCCCATGACTGGCCTGTGCCCCCCCCAGTCCAGCCCTCTAGGGCTCCCAGGGGCAGGGATGGATCCACTGTCTGCCTGTTTGTCCTGTTTGTGTTCCTCCCTTCAGCTATAGACGGTGCTGCGTGCAGATAGGGGCTCGTTAGAAGGGAGGCCCAGGCTGCAGAGAGACGCAAAACAGGCTGGGCTCACACTTGGCACGTGGGAGACCCCAGGTTGGTCCCTGGCTTGACCGGCCCCCAGCACCGTCAGGAGTGGCCCCCAAACACAGCCAGGTATCACCAAAACACTCAACACCCCCACAAAAAAAGGGAGACTGCACCAG
>JAJIBD010014577.1:0-47160 GCA_021461705.1 Cryptotis parvus | reverse complement strand
GTTTTAAGAGCTGATGCAGCACTTTAAAAAATATTTGTTTTATTATTGTTTCTTTTTTTTTCTTTTTAGTTCTTTCACGCACTCTATTGTAAAGAATGCACATAGATCTTAGGAAGAAAGTTATTTTTATATAAGCCTGCTTTTCTATACTTCTGGTGTTTCAAATATAATTTCAATAAAATTGAGTAAAATTAATTATTTTATTCAATATGCTTGCCATGTTCATAGTAAATAATAGAACTTCTTTACTGAGATCAACTGTAATCTCTTCAAATCTTCAATTTTTTAATATATTTATAATAAGACCAATGGGAAAAAAAGTAAACTAAAAGCCTTGCTAGATTTAGATTGATCTACATAATTCAGTCAGGTGAAGCATTATAGTCTAATCTCATCTGCCTAAAAACCTTCAAACTATTAATATGTATATATATATATATATATTATATAATATTGTGCAGGAGAAGATACTGTATAAAGCTGCATGTAGTGTGAATACTTGGAGAATTTCAAGTTACTCTAAATCTTTTGTCAGTGGAAAATAAGTTATAAAATATTAGTGACGACTTCTATAATAATTAAATTTGATTTATTGGTATTAGTGGGATGTCTTTCTATACAAATTACTTCTATGTGCCAATTCAGGGATTATTAGTTAACAATTGAGGTATTTTGATGAGAAATTTATATCCAAGTGATGTAGGTGGGCTTCACGGGTGGTTTATGTGAGGCCGGAAAGGGAGAGAGATGGTCACTTTCTCCCCAGTTGCCTCTGCCGCCCGGGACCCGCTGGGCAGGCTTAGGACTCATTAAAGTTGTGATGAGCCCCCTGCACGGTGTGGGCCTGAGCCCCACTAACCCCAACAAGGTGGCCATCAAGCCACACCTGATGTCCACTTGATCTCTAGGCACAGAAGTTGATCCATACCACCAGAGATTTCTCCGGAGCCACTAACTCAGGCTGGAGCGAGGAATTGCTCTTTGCAGGAAGGGAAAGTCAGTCCTAGGCCTTACCCTGGGTTTCCTCAGGGTTCTTGCCTTCCTTGCAGAAAAAAGAATTTTCAGGAGCTGACAAGCAGTGAAGTAAAACAGGTTTTATTAAGGAGATTTTAGGAAAGGGAAGGAGGAAGGAAAGTAAGAGAGAGAGAGAGTACACATCTCAAGAAGGGAGATGCGGCCGGCCGACACATGTGTTTGGGCACCATGTGTGGTGGCCACATTTTTTCAGGCAGCATGTGTGCCCAGGAAGCATGTGCACATTGTCCTTTAGTCAAGACGGCTTTTATAGTTTTCTTCTTAAGCTACTCCCATATGGGGCTTCAACCTAGATTGCTAGGTTGCCAAGGAGAGTAGATTTTGGGAATGGTCTTCTTTGAAAATCTCCCTTTACCTTGACCTCTGTTCTTGCTTTCGATCTTCTGTCCTGGAACATATCTCGGATTAAGGATTGGGCAGAGAAAGGTTGATCCAGCGCCCTCAGGGTTTGTTTTTGGTTAATGGGTCTCATCAAGTCTTGGTTCCTGGTTCCAAAAGGTAACTCTGGACAGCTTTAGGGCAAGAATTCATTGCCATATGGGGATCCCTGTGTACCTGCCTAAATCACAAGGAATTTGGGGGAAAACATTTGAAAAATTCTAAATAGCAATCTATATTATAAAGGTGATAGCATGCCCCAGTAAATACCATCTAATTATGCATAAAAGCTTGACAACTAGTATGAGTAAGGGTAGACATAGTTTTTTCATTTGTAAACCACATTCAGGATAGGAACTGCTTAGAAACACTGTAGGGTGCCTATTATTCTTATACAAAAGAATTTAAGACTTGTAAATACCCTTAAGCTTTGCTATTATCAAAGTGACAAAAAAAATATCTGGTTTATTTATATAACTATATCCCACTTATTAATGATGGAGATCATAGCTTAAATTTGTCTGACCTGCCATCAAAATAGAATTTATCCTGAATGAGAGTGGACATCAATATTCAGTTACTAGCCACAATAATTGTAAAATATAGAACTTAAAGGGTTAGGAAACTAGTTTCTATGATTAGCTTTTATTTCTTTCCTTAACTAAGAATGCTTATTTAAATTGGGTCAGTCTTGATCAACTTGAGATGTACTTTCACTTAGGTTTATATCAAAAAGGGAATTTTAAACGCCATCTCTATTTAAGTCCTAATTTGGAGACTTGATAATACTTATCAATAGCATTAGATAAATACATAAAAGACAAATTTTAGGTACAATAATAATTATTGCATGTTTGAGAATATAAATGTAGCTATTAGTAACATGCTAATTACTTTTTATGTCATCTGATGAAATTCTTACAAAATATGAAATTATGTAAGACAATTTTTCTTGTCAATGTTAAGTTAATTGACTATCTCAGAGGTATAGTACAAAGGGTAGGGAATCTGCATTGTGTCTGACCAATATGGATTCCATCCTTGTACCCGAGTCCCACCAGGAGTGATTTCTGAGTGCATACAGCTATGACCAAAATGAAAAAAAGGACAGAAAATTGGTGATTTTATTCAACAATTTTAATAGAATATGAAAATCATTGATAATGAAAGCCTTAAATAAAAGAATGGAGGGACTTAGGATTATTTTACAAAAGCTGATCAATAGGAATATGATTTGCGGAATTTTATGGCTGTCAAGAAATTAGTATATTTGGATTTATTAAAGAATGTCTGAAGTAATTTTATTTCAGATTACGTACAGCTAGCCAAAGAAACATTAGTTTACATAGATTTCTCCTTGATTACACACTGTACTTTTAATTAGAGTTTTACTTTAGAAAGACTGAAGTTCTTAACATTTCTTTGTTTATTTGAGATAAATCACTGGCAGACTTCAGCTAACTTCTGAGTTTTCATATACTCAGAAGCCACCTTGTAAGTGAAAACATCATGATCTGTTTGGTTCTGCAGAGTCCGACATAGACAGCACAAAGCAGTCAGCCAGTAACATTGAGAAGCCCCGCCCAATGTCTTCCAGTAATTTTCCACTGCATCATAGATTGCTTAAATTCTCTCCTGCCTTCCATTTTAGTGGAATAAAGTTTGACTCCATTAACATTAAATGAAGTTCAGCTTCCCTGATTAACTTCTTCCTTTTTAATTTTGTTTTCTTTGACAAGATCAAGAGAGATACCTTGGAACATAAAAGTGTTAGGGGGTTAGTAATTGTCTCTTTTGCTGTTTCAGTAAAACAAAACCTTTGTCTAATATTATTGAGATATGTAAATTAAAGGAAAAGGTTATAATACATTATCTAATCACTTGATCACTTGAATCCCGTTATTCATTGATTTACTTGAGTGGGCGCCAGTAACATTTCCATTGGACCCTATCACGTGCCAATGTAGCCCAATGGCATCTGGTTGATTCAGGAATATGAAGAGCCTCAAACCGTTCCTTCAGGGTCTTGACAAGGAAGTCTGACCATCTTGTAGGTGGGCGGTCACGTGATCGTTTTGACATCCCGTGGGGATCCAGTCGGTAATGGCTCTAGTCCAGTGGTTGTCTCCAAATCGCATTACATGTCCAGCTCATCTGATTTTCGATGCCTTGGCAAACGAGACAGCGCCCCTGATTCTGGAATAGCGACTGAGATCAGAACTCCGGATTCCTTCTCTCACTTGAGTGAGGCGTGGTATTCCAAGAATATCACGTGGTATTCCAAGAATATTTTACCGTAAATATACTTGGAATACATTATCTAATAAACATGATAAAACGCAAAGTGATATAAATCGGTCATTTTGTTAGAGGCAAGATCTTCTATAATAAGAACTACTAGTAAGTTAGGAAGTAAATTTTTCTCTTATGGTGGTGTCAAAAAAGGCTGGATTGTTTACACTGTATACAAGTCCTATCATAGGAGACAGCAGCAGTGTTCTGACAGCAGATTCAATAGTTTTTCCTTCTGAGGTCTGTCTATATTAGAGAAACGTCACTATAAATGGTGCTATACTATGGTGTCCAGCACAAGGGAAAACTTCCCCACCTCTCTCTGAGATCTTCATTGGCTGATTGACTAATCAAGGCAATTAGGTTCAATAGTGAAGATGAGCAGTTCTTAATTAAATTTATCTCCATTCATCTCTATGCTTTGTGTGACAATGCATAATGTTTTGGGGATCCCTACCAACTAAATAGAAGTTTCCTGCTGTCAGTTGTTTCCCAATTTTAGATTTTCTTATCAGCTAAAATATGTGATCATTACTGCTATTAACTCAAGGCTGCATACATTTCAGGCCTTTAAAATCCTTGTTGCATATGTCAACTCTTATTAAGACTAATGCTTCTAACACTTCTCATATCCTTGTATCCCTAATGAAATGTTCAGTTTTTTGGTTTTCTTCCTTTTGTGTGTGTGTGTGGTGGTGGTGTTGGTTGTGGAGGACAGGGGCTGAGCAGAACCAGCAGTGCCCAGAGCTTACTTTTTGGTTGGCTTGGGGGACCATATGTGATACTGATGCAGTGGGCCCCCACTGGTGGCTTACGTGAGGAGGGAAGAAGACAGAGGTCACTTTCTCCTTGTCCTCTGCAGCCCAGAGGATCTCCTGGGAAGACCAGGACTGATAAAGTTTGTGATGAGCCCCTGCATGCACTGGCCAGAGTCCCTCCCCACAGGCTCATGAGATGGCCTTCAAGCCACACCTGACTGGTCTTTAGGTACAGGAGTTGATCCTCACCACCCGAGATTTTTTGGGGATCCATGGATACAGGATAGAGCAAGGAATTGTTCTTTGCAGGAACGGAAAGTCAGTCCTAGTCCTTACCCATGTTTTTCAAGTTCTTTGATTTTCTCAGAGAAAAGAATTGTAGGAGTAGATGAGCAGTGAAGTAAAACGGGGGGGGGGGGAGGGCGGGGGGGGCGTTCAGTTACTCAGCCCCCAAAAGCCAGAAGCAGCTATTTACTATGTTAAAATATTTTTTGAGAATTAGAAATTAGTTCTAATTTGCACATTTCAAATATATTGTTTTATATCTGTTTCTTATCATTAATATATTCCTTCAATGGGCTAAAAAATAACTGGACATAACTGAATTTTTTGTACTTTCTTTAACATTTGGTAAGAAATATATGGCCAAAAGAATTCCAAATTTATTTTTCTTACATATTTACTTATTTCATATAAGTTGGAAATAGCAAAAACAATAACAGTATATTATATATCACATAATGCAATTTCATACTGGTGTGTGAAGTTACTATTGTGTTCTAAAACTTCAAATCATTTATAATTAAGTTATGTTTTATGAGAAATAAAGAGCGCCTTACTGGTAAGTAATAACACCATAACTTTCTGAATTTTTGAATAAAAATGGCTTTTACTGTGATTCTTTACTTATAAAAAATTAATAAAATTGCATTCTAAACTCCTTTCATTTGTTATTCCCAACAATATTTTCTTGAAAGTCTATGACTCATATCTTGGCACTATTTATAACTCAGATATTAGGTCTAGTTTGACTGAAACATGTTTACAAGTGTAAAATTTTTATCTGAATTAAGTATAGAGTAAATGTTGTGAGCAATTTTTCTATAGTTGCAGTCTCACCCAATTCAAAGTATTCACATTTTAATACCATAAATTATTACAGGTTTCTTATAGATTCCTCAGCTCTATACACTTGGACCTGGATACTGCACAAATATGGTAGACTTAATATTTCTACTTCCATGGTCTGAAGTTTCACATTTGTTCAGAGTTCTATAGAATTATCTATTTAAAATAAAATTAACTTTTTGAGAGCTTTGACTTACTCTAAGGAGATTGCCCAAGACAGTTCAGTATTATTCTATCTTATTTCTGTGGGGATTATTCACAGTTACATAACCCACTCATCATATAACAAATTAAAATTTGTGCTTACATTACTCAATGTAGCATTTAATTTTGGGGCTCTTTCTGCATTTGTTTTAGAAACATCATATTAATTCATCTCCAATATAGCTTACTTAGTGTCCCAGGGAAGGACAAAGTAAACTTTAGTTTTACTGTATTTTATCATGGGAGGGGGTCACAACTGTTAGTACTGAGAACTCACTTTTCCTCTGTGCTCAGAGATCACTCCTAGCAGTTCTCATAGGACCATATGGGTGCCAGGGATCAAACCCATGCCAGCCTCATTCTAAGCAAATGGCCTATCTTCTATTCTATCTCTATGACGCTATTATATTTTTTATACCACACATGAATTAAATTGTTAGTGAAAGTCACAAGTACAACAATATACTAATTATCAAATATGTGTCTGTCTGATAATCTACTAGTGTACAATAATTGACAGCCACTCTTGCTGATAATATTGCTCCTTGCTTCCTTGCATTTTTTCATTTATTTTGACATTTTTCAGCATCTATCTTGACATGGTATCTAAAGACATAATTTCTTGAACTTCCATTACTTCTGTACTTTTAAATGTTCACTTTTAAATGTGTCCTGGAATTGCAGCTCTTCTCATTCTGCTCCTTTTCACTCACTAACCTATTCACTACTTTTAAGAACTTATTGTGAACTTGAGATAGAATTCAAGGGCTTGGAGCACTTTCGTGCCCAGCATAAGGCCAAGAGTTCAATCCCCAGAGATGAGACATGAGTCCAGTGTAATCCCCTCTGTCAACCCTGAAAGCTCTTCTGCAGGTAATATCTCGATCTGAAAGCAGTGCCCTATCACACATCAGTCAGTTGTGTGAGCACCACGATGAAAGGGTGCAACACCAAGCAATTGCAAGAACTAAAAGATGCACAGAGAATTTTAAGATGCACAGATAATTGGAATAGATGACAAGAATCACAGTGACCCTCTTGTTGACAGTGTGAACACAAAGTCACATTAAAAACTGTGCCACACTTCCAAAAGAGCAAGAACAACCATTGCTGGCATGGATGCAGGGAGAAAGGCACTCTCATGCACTGTTGGTGGGAATGCTGACTGGTCCAGCCCTTTTGGAAAATTATATGTGCATTCCTTCAAAAACTAGATATTGAGCTCCCATTTGACCCAGCAGTACAGCTCTTGGGAACATACCCTGGAGATCCCAAAATACACAGAAGAAACACTATCTGCACTTCTATGTCCATTGCAGCATTATTTACAATAGCCAGATTCTGGAAAAATCCTGAATGCCCAAGAACAGAAGACTGGCTAAAGAAACTTTGGTACATCTACACAAAAGAATATTATGCAGCTGTCAGAAAAGATGAAGTCACAGAATTTACATGCAAATGGATGGACATGGAAAGTATCATGCTGAGTGAAATTAGTCAGAAAATAAAGGACAGATATAGAGTGACTGCATTCATTAGTGGTATATAAATATATATTAGTACTCTACTAATTATGGGAAATGTTAGTGCCACACTAGAACTGAACATTGAATGTACACAAAGGGAGTTACATGATAATTCCTAAATATTTTCCATAATATTGTAGGGCAAACCACAATGTGCAAGAGAGAGAGAGAAGGAGAGAGAGATAAGAGAACTAGTACCTGCTATTGATATAGAGGCAGGCTGGAGGAGGGGGAGGGAGTGTGGGGACATTGGTGGTGGGGATGGGGCATTGGTGGAGGGGTGGGTGCTGGAAAAATGTATGACTGAAACCCAAATATGAACATATATTTAGTTGTATATTGCACTGCTGTATAAAAAAAATCTTAAAAAAACTGTGCCATCCAGCCAGCACTACAACTAAAAAGAGTACAGCGCCTTCAAGGATCATGGCAAATGTTGTAAACACTTAAACCTGACGGACAACTCCAGAAAAACACCACACCTAAGTGTCAGAGCAGTGCTACTGACATGTGTGTGTTCCCAAGACATTTCAACAAGAAAAAGCAGCAGTATCAACAAGGAGTGAAAGGAATAACAGCACTTTGAAAAAATGAAAAAGAAGTTACGTGAATGCAATCTGTAGTATAGTATATGAATGGAGTGTTAGTGATGATGTTGACTATAATGACGGTGTTTTGTAAGATGGGAGAAATAAGCCTAGATATTTATGGAGAGAGGGGCGAATAAATATACATGTTTTAAAAAAGATGAGGGATATGCAAAGCAGAAAGATTATAATAGTTCCAATGTTTCTGAAGAAGCAACTTACTGTTAAAATAAATGCTAAAGTGATTGAATCTAACAAATAATGTTTATTCCTTATGTATCCTATCTTTGTTGTATATATTGAAAGGAAGATATTTTAATAAAATTGTATCTTTTTGAGTTATGTGATAAAGGTGTATGAGAAAAAAAGACTAAGGAACATTTATGTTAATCTTAAGTAACATTTTTTAGTGATACATATATGGGATCAATAAGAATACAGATAATTTCAGTACCATGAAGTGAATTTCAGTCAAGTTTTTAACTAGATCAACAGAACCATAATCTCTATACTGTGCTTATTACAAAGAACAGCATTAAAACGTCATCACTTAATTACATATGCATCAAGCAATATTGAGTCAAATTTAAGAGAATAATAATTCCCTATTAATACTTTATATGGAGCACTTACCTATGTATGTGCACATACATTTTTAGAGATACATATATGTGTGTGACACATATTGCAGTTCAAGAAATTACCCTGAATTAACTTAAGGACTACAATCTTGTTGTTTGGAATATTTTTTTTTACTTCAACAAAGATGAGTGCCAGGTATTTCATAACTTTCATTTTGTTTAATGTAAATTCCCTTTAAAAGCCCCATTATGTTGCTGGAACTGATTGCTTTCATCAATTCTTCAATAAGGAACACCACTAAAATCCACAACAGGCATTAAAAATAGGTTACTTTCCACATTCTTTGTCATTCTCAGGTAAAATGCGGATTGTCTTTTGTATTTATAAGAAAGGAGAAAGAGCTGCGGGAGTTAAATGGATTTTATGAGTTAAGACTTGGCTCCAACTTAAGTCAGGGGATTCTGTGGGTGGATGCATCTGGGAATCTAGATAATTAGAAATTGGGAGTAAAGATTTTTCTCTTGAAGTTCATAAAAGACAAAACCCTGAAATGGCAGCAGTTATTTATCATTGACTGAGTACACAGGAGGATTTACAGAATGTCTGCAACCACCATCTACAGTCAACTGCTCTTTCTTTCTCCCAGTTTCCTGGAGCTTGCTGTTTACAAACATAAATTAAAAAAAAAAGTAAATTGTTTTCTTCAATATGATTTTTCCACTCGGCATTTTTTATTTGCATAAGACCATTTTTTATTTGCATTCAATATGACATGTCAGAGGCAATTAGCAGTCTCTACTAACAGAGTGTCTGTCCTCCTTTGTAGCCATTTCTTGTTTCTCATTAACCAAATGATGTTCAGGTCATATATACTATATCTAACAATACTTCTGTGTTCATGCTCAATTGCTTAAATAAATGTGTAACTGTGGAACCATGCTGAGATACTACTGTAAATTTTGAAACCGTGGCGTTTGTTAGATGTAGATTTGGATGTTATTTGATCTATATTTAATGACACTAAAATTAATGTAGCATTTACTCAATATCAGTGAGGACCTTACCAGATGTTAATAACATTTGGATAACGTGTTTGTAATTAAGGTAAACATTGTGTATAGATTATTTTGTTTTATTAATTTATTTTGAGTTTGGGGGTACATCTTGAGGAGCTCAGTGACTGTTTCTGTATCTGTGGTCAGGATGGACCTCCATTGGTCCTTGGGAAGCCTTATGGAGTGCCAAGAATCAAACAGAGGTATGCCAAAAAGCAAGGTAAGTGACTTGTATTTTATATTTTCTTTCTGATCCCATTATGAATATTTTATTAAATAAGGACATAATATTTTTTATGAAAAATATTAAAAAAGTCTGGAATAAAGCAAAAAATGTAGAAGTGTAGTTTTTTTTTGAGTGGGGAGATTGAAAATGACATACGGTAATTAGCAGAATTTGTCTTGCTGTGGGATATTTACAGTAATGACTACATTCTCATAATACTTTTGGATCCCAGCAAATATTGGCTCATCGAAAATCCAGAAATCATGCTGGAAGAAGAGAGAAGATATTAATAGTTCCTTCAACATTCTCATTTATTTTTCTCTTAATTAGCACTTTTCTAATGAGTGCTAACAGAATGAAATTTCAAATAAATTAACAAAGAATTCTTAAAAGCTTAAAAGTAAAATAATGACATATGGCAAAATGTTGGCATGGTAAACATTAAATTTATTATCTTTAAATAGATAAATTTTGCAATACCAGCTATCAAATATCCATTATCAGTGTTATTACCAATGATTGAATTGTGTTGTGTTAGGCAGTAAATAAATAACTAAAATAAGAATTGAAATAGTAGACTTCATAGGTAATAAGTGTTCCTTATCCACCTGAATTAAGTCTTGATGTAATTAGTCAAGTTCCCTCTCGTCAGAACTCCACCCAGCAGACCAGCCCATCACAGCCCGGATCACCGACACCCACCCTGCAGCAGCTTTTTCCTCAATCCGGCCCAGGTATGCTGGTCCAGAGTCTCTCAGACATGGGGCAGAGCTGTTCCTTGCTCTCCCTGTGCACAGCCGTTCATGAGGCAGTCGGGAGGCATGGCGGGTTCTAGCCCTGGCCCACCACCTCGGCAGAGCCTCACAACAAGCCAGACCACCACCCTCACTCCACAGGCGCCGCCATTTTCCACATTTGGACTTCCCTCTCGTCAGAACTCCACCCAGCAGACCAGCCCATAACAGCCGGCTTGCGCAGCTGCAAGCGGCGCGTGGTTCATCAATAAATGCTTTATTTGGAGGTGTTTAAAAGAGTTTGCCTCCCGCTCGGCAAGCCTGGCAAGCTTCTCGTGTTGTATTTGATATGCCAAATTCCAGTAACAATTACATTAGGTCATTCCCATGACCTAATATAATGGTTTGAGGCTCTTTATGTTCCTGTAGCAAGCCGATGCCCCTGGCTCTACTGGCATGAGACAGGACATATGGAGATATTACTGGTGCCCGCTCTAGCAAATAGATGATCAACGGGAAGATCGTGATCGTGATCATAATTAGTCAAGAATGGTGTAGAATCTTCACTGTTAACAGAAATACCCATTCATTCTTTTTTTTTTTTTGGTTGTTCTGGATCATCAGTATAAAACATTCCCTGAAGAAACAAACAGGAAATATTACAGTATTTGCACTCCTGACATTTTCACAATTGATTACATATATCACAAAAACAATAGCCACTGCAGCATGAGGTTATTTTTAAATAAATCACTGAATTCCAATGTAATCAAGTGTACACAAAAGAGGTGGTGGGCCACACTTCTTTCATGAAGCAGTTTACCCAGATCTCTTGTAAAATGTGAAATGCATCTTCAAGTTCAGCTCACGGTGAAAGTAGTTTGTTTGAGCTGTACATACACTATTCAAAGAGGAAACTAGAAAAATCCCTAAAGGTTGAAGGGTGAGTAAGTTTAAGTTAACATCAGATTCTCTTTTAGTTATTGGTTTAACTATTTATTTAATTTTGTATAGGGGTCACACCTTACAAATTCCGGAGTTACCTCAAGCTTTATACTCTGGAGTCACTCTTAGAAGTGCTTGGGTGACTTTATATAATACTGGAGATTAAGCTAGGATCAACTGTATGCAGGGCAAATGCCTTCATCTCTACACTCTCTTGCCAGTCTCTGTAATTTAATACTAATTTAATATTTTTATTATTCATGTTTTTTAAGATATCATTTGTATCACTTGTCTTCCCACTGTTCATCTATTTGCTTGAGTGGGTGCCAGTAATGTCTCCATTCATTGGGAATGAGGCCGATTATTATTACTGTTTTTGGCATATCTAATATACCACAGGCAGCTTGCTAGGACTCTGCTGTATCTCTGAGTTCACCCCAGGGGGCCCAAACTTTCCCTATGTCAGACCATCACCATCTAGGGCCCATGGGGAAGAGCCCTGGTTATAGACAAGCCTATCTCCTGTCTTCCACCTGCAGATGCAGCCGGGCACCACAACCACACCTGAAACACCTCAATTCTTTGGATAATGATTTCATAGTTTCATGCATATGTATCTTTCCAATACCAGTATCACTAATAGAGTATTCCCCCCACCAATATACTCAGGACATCTTCTATACACCCCTTTCCCACCTCCACACTCAGCTCCAGGTAAACTCATGTCTTTAGATCAACTCTAACTCTGTTGTCTTTGACCATTTGTTGACCTATTACTATTTCTTTTTTTTCTTTTGCTTTTTTGTTTGGGGGCACTGATAAAGTTCTACCTATCACAGCTCCTAAACTATCTGGATACTGGGCTCATATGGAAAATCCTGAGTCCTGGTCTTCAGGATGATGAGCTATTGCCAAGGAAACTCGAATTCCCTGGGAATTAGCATGGCTCGGCTCAAGGGTCTTGCAACTGGCAATCGCAGGGGTTTAAAATTAGGGAGCACCAAAACCTGTATGCCTGTAAAGCTTATAGCTCCACCTATGGCTCTTATGGGTGGCTACATCTCAGCCATGCTGCATGCACAAGGCTTTGAGCATTTGTTGTCCTAGACCTATGGACTGTCTCCTTCTTCTAGGAGTCCTAGTAGTTATGAGATAACTGAAGACCAAACCTTATGATACTCAGAGTTACTCCTAATCTTCAATTGGCGAATAATTATGGCTGTGTTCAAAGAACCATATGTGGGGAATTTGTAGTCTATGTCTTTACTATATAATTTTATCATTTCCAGTTTTTGTAGATTCTTTAGGATTTTAGGTATAGGATCAGTTTATCTTCAAGTAGTGATAGTTTAATTTAGTCTTTTCCAAGCTGGATTACCTTAATATATTTACTGTCCATAGTTGATAGATATAGCAGAATTTCCATAAAATATTAAACAGTATTGGTGAGCGTGGGAAATTTTGTCTTGTGCTTGTTTATATAACGAAAGCTTTCAGTATTTTTGTCATTGAGCATGCTGTTATTGGTTTTTGGAAAACATCTTTATATTAGGAAAACTAACAATATCAGTTAATCGAACATTTTCATCATAATAGTAACTTGTCAAATGCTTTCTCTACATCAATTGATATATAATTTTTTTACCCTCTAAGTCTTTGCTTTTTTATTATACAACAGTGAATCATACAGTTACAAAGGTGTTCATAATTGGTTATTGGTAATACAGTATTCCAGCACCCATCCCTCCACAAGTGCCCCATCCCCACCCCCCCCAGTGAACTCACACCACCTCCCACCTACCCCCAGGCTGCCTCAAATAGCAGGTAACCCCTTTTCCTCTCTTTCTCTCTCTGTCTCTCTCTGTTTCTACATCTCTCTCCCCCTTCTCTTACACATTGTGGCTAGCCCTGCAGACATTTAGGGTTTATCATGTAGTCTCTTTGTGTATATTCATTAGTGAGTTCTAGTCTGATATTACCATTTCCGACACTCAGTAAAACACTAGTATATATTTATATCCCATTAATGAATGCAGTCATTCTATATCTGTCTTTTTTCCTTCTGACTAATTTCACTCAGCATGATTGTCTCCATGTCTATCCATTTGCAGGTAAATTTTACAATTTTGTCTTTTTCTGACAGCTACATAGTATTCCATCGTGCAGATGTACCACAGTTTCTTTAGCCAGTCCTCTGTTCTCGGGCACTTAGGTTGTTTCCAGATTCTAGCTATTGTAAATAGCGCAGCGATGAATAAAGAAGTACAGATAGTGTTTCTGCTGTGTGATTTTCGGTCTCTAGGGTATATTCCCAGGAGTGCTATTGCTGGATCAAATGGGAGCTCAATATCTAGTTTTTGAGGAATGCCCATATTGTTTTCCAAAAGGGCAGGACCAGTCGGCACTCCCACCAACAGTGGATGAGAGTCCCTTTCTCCCTGCATCAGTGCCAGCAATGGTTGTTCTTGCTGTTTTGGATGTGTGCCAGTCTCTGTGGTGTGGGATGGTACCTCATTGTTGTTTTGATTTGCATCTCCCTGATGATTAAAGATGAAGAGCAATTTTTCATATGCCTTTTGGCCATTCGAATTTCTTCTTTTGGGAAGCTTCTGTTGATTTCTTCTCCCCATTTCTGATGAAGCTGGCCTTTTTTTTTCCTGAAGTGCCACCAGTGCCTGATATTTACTGGATATTAACCCCTTGTCAGATGTGTTTTGGGTGAATATCCTTTCCCATTTTGTGGATTGTCTTTGTATCTTGGGCACCATTTCTTTTGAGGTCCAGAAGCTTTTAAATTTTACATAATCCCATTTATTTATCTTTGCTTCCATTTGCTTGGTCAGTGTTATGTTGTCTTTAAAGATACTTTTAGTTTCAATGTCGTAGAGTGTTTCTCCTATGTTTTCTTTGATGTACCTTATAGATTCATGTCTGATGTTGAGACATATAATCCATTTTGATCTGATTTTTGTACATTGCGTTAGAAGGAGGTCTAAGTTCATTTCTTTTTACACGTAGCTGCCCAGGTTTCCCAGTACCATTTATTGAAGAGGATTTCTGTGCTCCACTAAATATGTTTTGCTCCTTCATTGAATATTAAGAGGTTGTATATTTGAGCATGTGTTTCAGGATATTCAGCTCTTATTCCATAGGTCTACGGGTCTGTCTCTATACCAATACCACACTGTCTTAATTACAACTGCTCTGTAGTAGAGCTTGAGGTTGGGAAAAGTGATACCCATCTTCTTTTTCCCAAGTTTTGCTTTTAGCTATTCGTGGGGTTTTTTTATTCCATTCAAATTTCAGGAGTGTTTGTTCAATTTCTTTGAAGAATGTCATGGGTATCTTTATAGGGATCATGGGTATCTTTATAGGGACTACATTAAATCTGTATAAAGCTCTAGGGAGTATTACCATTTTTATAATGTTAATCCTTCCAATCCATGAGCAAAGAGTGTGTCTCTATTTCCTCAGGTCCTCTTTTATTTCCTGAAGTAATGTTTTGTAGTTTTTTTTCAGAGATCCTTTACATTCTTTGCCAAACTGATTTCCTACGTATTTGATTTCTATTGAGTGGGATAGTTTCTTTAATGACCCTTTCTTCTCTTTTTTAAATGTCTGCTTGTGTTGATAGATGTGTTGTGTTGACTGACTTTCATATATAGAAGCATTTTTGCGCTACTGGGGTTATATCTTACTTGATCATGGTAGATGATCCTTTAAATGTATTGTTCAATTCAGTTCACTAAACTTTTGTTGACAATGTTTGTTTTATATTAATAAGTGATATGGTCTATATTGTTTTAGGGAACTGGAAAGATAAGGGTAGATAAGGAATGTTTCCTGATCCTGGCTGATCAGGTTTGGCACTCAGCACATCTTATGGTCACTTGAGAGAAAAGAAGAGTGATTCTTACTGAAGAGTAGGTAGGAGAGGAAGAAAGAAATAAATAAAAGAAAGAAAGAAAGAAAGAAAGAAAGAAAGAAAGAAAGAAAGAAAGAAAGAAAGAAAGAAAGAAAGAAAGAAAGAAAGAAAGAAAGAAAGAAAGAAAGAAAGAAAGAAAGAAAGAAAGAAAGAAAGAAAGAAGAAAGAAAGAGAGAGAGAGAAAGAAAGAAAGAAGGAAGGAAGGAAGGAAGGAAAGAAAGAAAGAAAGAAAGAAAGAAAGAAAGAAAGAAAGAAAGAAAGAAAGAAAGAAAGAAAGAAAGAAAGAAAGAAAGAAAGAAAGAAAGAAAGTAACAAAGTAGAAAGAATTTAGAAAGAAGGAGAAAGGGAGGAAGGAAGGAATGAAAGAATAAAATAAAAAAGAAAGGAAGGAATGAAGGAAGGAAGAGAAGAAAGAATGAAAGAAAGAAAAGCAGAGAAGGAAATAAATAGAAGGGAAGAGAAGAAAAAATAACCGAAAGAGAAAAAGAAAGGAGGGAGGGAAGAGGGAAGGCAGGAGGAACAAAAGGAAGGAAGAAAGTAAGGAACTGGGAGCATTCCTGTTTCTTCCCTTTTCTGGAAGAAAGTGAAAAGGACTGGATGTTATTCTCCCTAGAAGATCTGGAAGAACTTGCTCTTCGAAGCATCTGGATGTTTGGTTTGGGGGGAATATTATTTTTATTACCATTTAACTTTCCTGCCATGATTGATCTTTAGAGGTGCTTTGTTTCCTTTGATCCTTGTCTATAAAGTCACATGTGTGTAGGAATTTCATTTATTTTTGTTTTTTTTTATTTTTTCTTTAGGTCATACCTGGCTATATTCGGCAGTTACTCCTGGATCTTCGCTCAGGAATTACTCCTGGTGGAACTCCGGGGACCATATGGGATGCTGGGGATAGAACCCCGGTTGGCCACACACAAGGCAAACACCATACCCATTGTGCTACCACTCAGACCTCCAAGAATTTCATTTCTAGGGATCTTTAAATTTCTGGTATAAGTGTTTTTTATGATTATCCATTGAAATTCTATAATATCTGCTATAATGTCTCCCCTTTTTATTTCTAATTTAATTTTTAGCATTTTAACCTCCTTTGTCTCCCCAAGACTAGCTAATTTAGCAAGCTATTCTATTTAAATTTGAAAAGCATATTTTGTTTTCATCTTTTGCATTTTCTGTTTCCATTTAACTTCTACCTGTACTAGGTGTGTGTATGTGTGTGTGTGTGTGAGAGAGAGAGAGAGAGATTGAGAGAGAGAGAGTGTGTATATATAGAGAAGGAGAGGTTATAGGTTCTTTTTTTGGGGAGTCACACCTGGCAATGCTCAGGGGTTTCTCTTGGCTGTGCACTCAGGAATTACTCCTGGCGGTGCTCAGGGGATCATATGGGATGCCGGGGATTGAACCCTGGCTGGCATGGCAAACCGGCATGGCAAATTGAACCCAGTTTGCACAGAAAACGCCCTACACGCTGGGTTATTGCTCTGGCCCCTATAGCTTCTTATTTTCAAAGATATCTCTATGCATTCTGTTACTTTCCTTTTTTATTTTTGAAGAGTTGAGGCCTCATTAACCCTTGCTCAAGTACTAATTCAAGCTTGGTGCTTAGGCATCACTCTTGACATTGTTCAGGGGACAATATGCAGTGCATGGATCAGGAATTGTTGCAGGACTCCTCTAAGAGCCTCTGCATCTGCTCTGGCTTGCCTCCTGCAAATCACTTCATAGATAGGGGGGTAGTCTAAATGTGGCAGTTTATCTGACCATGTATTCTATACTGGCTGGTATAAATACTCTCTCATACTACCACAATCATTGTGGGACTAGCAAGATCTTACCAGCATATTTGCCTGGCCAGGTTGGATCTCTAAGTAATTAGACCGGAGAGAAATGCTGTTTGCCTCTAAGCAAGCAAGCATGGCTCCCTGATAACACAAAGACAACTAAAATACAAAACTATGAGACTCTTGTGAAGGCTTAGAGAAATATTTAACTGGCATTAGTATTAGTCTTTGGTACAGAGACATGCCATCTCAGAAACCCCCTTCTCTACCCTATAAAGGCATTTCCAGGCAGATCTTGGCTAAAAACATTAGCATATAATAGGGCCTAGGTGAGGTGCTGGGAGAAATTACCTAAGGGCATTTAACCCTTCCTGCTTCCCATAATAGTGGGAGGTCTGAGTTGCAAGAGTATAAAACCAGCCTGCTTCCTCTCTCTCCAGCTTTTCCTTTATGCCATTTTGGCTTCCCTTGGCATTTTGTTTCTCCGTCCTCTCCATTCTCTATTGGGCCTCAACACGTGGTGGCAGTCATCTTAGCCTACACATGTCTGGGGCCTAGCTGGGAACCCAGAGTCCAGAGGTTTTCCCTGCTCTTGGATTGTATATTGGAACTTGTGATAAGTAAAGTCTTTTAAAACTGCATCAGATTCCTGAGTCTTTATCCATTCCCCACCGGCTTCGGAGGTAGAAGGGTACTCGCTTCCTGGCACTGTCCAGGAACCTGGCAGTGTTCCCCCGAAAAGGAACGTGCAAAACCAGAGCTTTATCCCCTTGTACATGTCTGGGATATGTTCCTGTAGATAAATTCACTATCTTCCCAGTGTAGAAGATTTTTTTTTTTGCTTTTTTGGGTCACAGCCGGCAATGCTCAGGGGTTACTCCTGGCTCTGCACTCAGGAATTACTCCTGGCGGTGCTGGGGACCATATGGGATGCCAGGGATCAAACCCGGGCTGGCATGGGCTGGCCGCAGGCAAGGCAAACGCCCTACCTGCTGGGTTATCGCTCCGGCCCCCAGTGTAGAAGATTTTAATTAGAAAGATTTTTATTTTATCTCTAGACTTGAAAGCAATTATTATCAAGTATTAAATTTGATAATACTCCAGGACTGAATTTCTTCCTGAACTTGCACCTTGCTATGAGCCCCTTATCCCCAATCATATTTCATAGGTTGAACATATTTCTTAACTTTCTGTTTCTATTGAAGTTCTTATTAAGACCCTAACTAAAGATTTCTTATAGCTGTCTTCAACTCAGAGCAACCATGCTAGTCTTACTATTTTTCTAAGCCCAGGCCTCAGAATTATACTTGATTATAGCTTTCCCTCACTTTCCACACCAAGATAGTTTCACTTTAGTTAAGGTGAATGATGTATAAAACTTCACCATTTTCCTCTCTATCTCCATTGCCTCCAAAATCATTTCACTCTTGTTTTATACTAAAATATATTCCTGAAAGCATTTATTCAGTTTTATCACCTGTTCTCACACTCTGTAGTTTTTAAAATTAAATTATGACAAATTGTTTATTTGATTGAAATCAGTAGTACAGCCATCTGAAGCTAGTATAAATCAATGTTTACTTTGGTGTCAGAGAATGTCCTACATGTCAGTTTAATGCTTGCTGTTAGGAACTTTGCATTTTATCTTTACTTACAATGTTCAAGTTGTAGCCGCCATTTTATTTCCAAAACCTGTCAAACCATTCTTATTTTTAAAGTCTTTGCAATTGACAGAAATATCTGTTATATTCTCTAGATATTTTCATGCCTTCAGATTAACCACCTCTAACAATTTAAATGTTACAGTTGCTGAGAGCCTGTCCGATATACAAATTTGCATCAAAGCCCCAATCGCTTTGCAATACTACGCCTTGTATTGTCTCTTGCATTCGGACAGGTAGCGTGTGAAGAGCCGAGCTAGTGTATTGATGAGTACCGACAGCAGATTTTTCAGGTGTTCGGGTCTGACTTTGTCTGGGCCTGGTGCTGTTCCCTTCTTTACCGACGAGATGGCATGTCAGATTTCAGAAGGGAGAACGTTGGGAATGACATATCCATCCTGTGGAATTTGGTATGTGGGCAGGTGGATGTGGCTATCAAAGATATTTGAATAGAAGTCCTGGATAATCTTCTCCATTGCCTTTCTCGAAGATGTGATAGATCCATCAGGGCATCGGAGGGCACTCATCTTGGTCTTATAGTTGGCAAAGGACAGGCGGGCAGTGCGAATACTTTTCCCAGCTTCTGCTGCATCTTCCAGTATTTCTGCTCTTCTGTCTTTGAGGTCTGCTTTTATAGCTTCTCTGCACTGTTTAGCAAGCTTAGACATTAGCATTTGGTCTACTGAGGCTCGCGCCTTGCCACGTTGGCAAATGAGCTCAAGAGTTTCTGAAGACAAGTGTCCTTTTGTGTCTTTCTCTCTCTCGGCATTCTTCACACAATCATGGAGGTGCTGAACCAGTCAGTTGTATTTTTCATCGATGTCATCAATGATGGTATCTTCCCATGTTGCCGCAATGGTGCCAAAGAGTTCCCAGGTGGTGGTCGTTCTGGGAGTTCTCTTCTTAAACTTTGCAGCCTTTTCTCCCCGTTGCGGAAGTAGAATTTTGCACGAAGGAGACGGTGGTCCGATCCTGTGTGGAATTTGGGGAAGACAGCAACATCGGTCAGACAAAACCGTCGATTGAAGATGATGTGGTCAATTTCATTGTGGAACTGTCCGCCAGGAGATTCCCATGTCCAACATTTCACTTCAGCCTTCTGAAACTGTGAGTTCCCATGAATAGTCTTGGTGGACATGATGAACTCAGATAGTCTCTCACCCTGTTTGTTCCATTCTAGGCCATGGGTCCCGATGTGGAGTTCTTCAGCCGATCTTCTCGGTCCTATCTTGGCATTAAAATCACCGACTATGATATTGTAGAAGGTGTGATCTTTTTTATAGAACTCCTCAAATTCCATGAAGAATATCTCAATTTCATCTTCTTTGTATGTGGATGTTGGTGCATAGACAATGAAGATAGAAATTGCGCTACCAATGGAAAACCAGCAGGACAGTTCTACTGTTCAAGAAGGGAGACATTCACTACATCAGCAACTATCGCCCCATCTGCCTGTTGTCTGTCATCTACAAGCTGTTTACATGAGTCATCCTGAACAGGATTAGCAGAACACTAGATGAAGGACAACCATGCGAGCAAGCAGGTTTCCGGAAAGGATTCAGCACAATCGACCATATCCACACAGTAACCAAGCTCATTGAGGTTTGTAGGGAGTACAAGATGCCACTCTGTCTCACGTTCATTGATTTACAGAAAGCCTTTGATTCTGTGGAGACTGAAGCAGTCATCGAAGCCCTAGTCAAACAGGGTGTTCAAACCCAATACATCAAGATCCTTTGTGAGCTGTATTACGGATTCACCACCAGGATCTCACCATTCTACAAAGAAGTGATCATTGATGTCAAAAGAGGGGTTCGACAGGGTGATACCATCTCACCAAAACTCTTCAGTGCCACCCTCGAGAACATCATGAGACAATTAGAATGGGAAGGAATAGGAGTGAAGATAGATGGTCGGCAACTACACCACCTCCGCTTTTGCTGATAACATCGTTCTAATAACACCAAACATTAGCCAACGGCACAAATGCTGGCTGACTTTAACCGAGAATGTGGAATGGTAGGTCTACAGCTGAATCTGAAGAAAACTATGTTCATGAGAAATGAACTAGTTCCTGAGGCCCCATTCACTCTCAATGGAACAAACATCTCTGAATGCAGCAGTTATGTGTACCTAGGTCAAGAAGTCAACATGATGAACGACCTAAAACCTGAGCTGCGCAGGAGGAAGAGAGCGGCATGGAATACCTTCAAAGGCATCGAAGAAATAGCTAAAAGGACAAAGAACCTCCGGCTCCGGGCACAGCTCTTCGATTCTACCGTTCTCCCTGCATTAACATATGCCTCAGAGACCTGGGCCCTATGAAAGCAGGATGAGAATGCTATTCGGGTCTCCCCAGAGAGGCATCGAAAGAGCTATGCTTGGAATATCACGCCTCACTCAAGTGAGTGAAGGAATCCGGAGTTCTGACCTCCGTCGCTATTCCAGAACCAGGGACGCTGTCTCGTTTTCCAAGGCATCGAAAATCAGATGGGCTGGACATTTAATGCGATTTGGAGACAACCACTGAACTAGAGCCATTACCGACTGGATCCCACGGGATGTCAAAAGATCACGTGGCCGCCCACCTACAAGATGGTCAGACTTCCTTGTTAAGACCCTGAAGGAACGGTTTGAGGCTCTTCATATTCCTGAATCAACCAGATGCCATTGGGCTACATTGGCATGTGATAGGGTCCAATGGAAATGTTACTGGCGCCCGCTCGAGCAAATCGATGAATAACGGGATTCAAGTGATCAAGTATTGTCTCTAACATGAATCAATATAATTTTGATTCACCTTTTAAAATTCTCTTTTCTGAGGGAAAATCCTTTATACATTGTGTTAAATGATGATGTATCTTATTTTGTGTTAATTGATGGTGGTTATTTGGGCCTCCACAACTACTCATTGTAAAGGACTTTCTTCATTATATGACTAGGATTTCTTGTCATTCATGAACCATACATACATGTGACTTAATTGGTTTAATTACATAAATGTAGTGTCTGAAATTTTAAAAATACCTGGAATAAAATATAGTCAATGTACTCTCGGACATTGGCTTTAGAATTGCCTTTGACTACACCAAATGGCAAGGAAACTCAAAAAATACAAACACATACATAGGACACCATCAAAGTAAACTACTTTGTATAGCGTTAGAAGCACTGCATAATCAAAAGGCTGCATGAAGTAGCTATTTTTTTAATTTTAAATTGTTTTTAACTTAATTTTTTTATTACGCCACCGTGAGATATACAATTACAAATATGTTCATGTTTGGGTTTCAGTAATACAGTGTTCCAACCAATCCTCGACCAGTGCCCATTTCCCACCATCAATGCCCCCTGATTGCCTGCCCTCTCCCACAGCCTGCCTCTATGGCAGGCAATTTGCTCTCGCCTCTCTGTCTCCCTCTACCTCTCTCTGTATCTTTCTTTGTATCTCTCTCTTCCTTCTCTTTCACATAGTGGCTTGCAAGACACACATTTAGAGGTTATCATATACATTATCATATATATATTTTATTTTAATTAATTTATTTTTTTTTTAATTTTTGGGTCACACCCGACAATGCTCAGGGGTTAGTTACCTCTGGCTCTGCACTCAGGAATTACTCCCTTGAGGTGCTCAGGGCTCCATATGTGATGCTGGGTATTGAACCCGGATTGGCTGCATGCAAGACAAACATTCTACCCACTGTGCTATCGCTCTGGTCCTTTATCTTCATTTAACAGTGTAAAAGGAAGTTCAAAATATTTCTCTGTATTTTTTTCTGTTTGTCTTTGTCTTTGTCACTGAATTGCTTATCAGTTGTAGAGTCTAGATTCTCTGTGGTTTTGAGTACACTAGTTCTGGTATTTGGTGTTGTACTTTATGCTTAAATATATAATCAAAATAATTCAGTGATTACTAGTTGGCTTTTATTGTATTTTATAAATGAAAAGTCTAATAATTTCTAACTCACTTATCCTATAGAGCCAGAATTTATTTTTTTAGAATTTTACTATACCATGAGATATATCAATATCTCTCAGTTCTTCAATAAATGCTGGATTTAGAGGTGACTACAAGAGTATGCCACATGCACGGCAGAGCCTGGCAAGCTACCCGTGTCATATTTGATATGCCAAATACCAGTAACAATTATAGACCTCATTCCTATGACCTGATGGAATGGTTTGAGGCTCTTTATGTTCCTGGACCATATGGAGATGTTGCTGGTGCCTGCTCGAGCAAATTGATGATTAAAGGGAAGACAGTGATACAGTGATATATATATATATATATATATATATATATATATATATATATATATGCATACATACATACATACATACATACATACATACATACATACATACATATCCCTTTGCCTGTATTCAATGCTAAGGTCTAGGCTGGTATTATCATTTCCAAAGATTATTAGCACACTGTTCCCTTCCCTGTCTTTCCTTACCTCTGAGTCCCACACACTTGCTGGGAAAACTGGGCAGCTACATATAAAAATGAATTTGTGACTCTAACACCTTACACAAAAGCCAGATCAAAATAATTTGGGACACTAACACCTTGCAAAAAAATCCAGAACAAAATGGATTAAAGATATTAATATGAGACCTGAATACATACAGTATGTCAAAGAAAATATAGGAAAAAACCCTCCACTACATTAAACTAAAGGCATCTTCAAAAATGAAACAACACTAACAAAGCAATTGGAAGCAAAGATAAATATATGGAACTGTATGAAACTAAAAAGCTTCTTCATCTCAAAAGAAACAGTGACCAAGATACAAAGACAATCCAAGAATGGAAAAGAGTATTCACTCAATACCCATCTGATAAGGGGATAATCACTGTATCACTGTCTTTCCGTTCATCATCGATTTGCTCGAGCGGGCCCCAGTAACATCTCCATATGTCCTACTCATGCTAGTAGAGCCCAAGGCATCTGCTTGCTCCAGGAACATAAAGAGCCTCAATCCATTCCGAATGAGGTATATAATTGTTACTGGTATTTGGCATATATATCAAATACAACACGGGTAGCTTGCCAGGCTCTGCTGTGCAGGTAGCATACTCTTGTAGGCATCTCTAAATCCAGTATTTATTGATGAACCGCGCGGCTAGCGGCCGCGCGAGCTAAGCGCTGATAGGCTGGTCTGCTGGGTGGAGGTCTGAGAGAGAGAAGTCCGGATGTGGAAAATGGAGGCCCTCATGGAGTGTGGGGTCATCTGGCTTGTTGCAAGGCTCTGCTGGGATGGTGGGCCAGGGCTAGAACCCACCATCCCTCCCGGTGCCTCGTGAGCGACTGGTCACAGGGAGAGCCAGTAGCAGCTCTGCCCCATGTCTGCGAGTCATAAGGGGATAATATCCAGGATATATCAGGTACTGGTAGAACTTTACAGGAAGAAAACAGTCAACCCCATCAAAAAATGGGGAGAAGAAATGGACAGACACTTCCCAAAGGAAGAAATTCGGATGGCCAACAGGCATATGGAAAAAATGTTCATCATTACTAATTCTCAGGGGGACGTAAATCAAAACAATAATGAGGTATCATCTCACACTACAGAGACTGGGACACATTCAAAAGAGCAAGAACAAGTGCTAATGTGGATGTGGGGAGAATGGGACTCTCAGCCATTGTTGGTGGCAATGTTGACTGGTACAGCCTTTTGGGAAAACAATATGGACATTTCTCCTAAAACTAGAAATTGAGCTCCCACTTGACTCAACCATACCACTCCTGGGAAGAATCTATTTTTTTATAGAATATTTAACTTAAAGTTCTTTTATTTTAACATTTAAATTAGCATTGTCTATACCCAGGGCTCTGCCTCGTGGGCCCTGGATGGTTGATGGTCTGACATAGAAAAAGATTGTCTCCCCTGGGATGAACCCTGAGCCATGGGAGAGCCTGCCAAGCTACCTATGGTGTATTACATATGCCCAAAACAGTAACAATAATGGACTTCATTCCAAGTGAATGGAGTCATTACTTGGGCCCCTGAGCAAATCAATGAACAATGGGAAGACAAGTGACAAATAAATTTCAGTAAACTGTATACCAGAAAAGAGAACTAAGAGATAAAATTTATTCATCTGATTACCTGGTGATGCCTGGGTATGCACACTGTGAGGGTCTATCTACTTTAGACCCTGAATTTTCTAAAATAGATGCCAATTTCTAAAATAGGTCTTGCTCAGCATCCTGTTAGTGGAGATAAACAGAGCCTGGCTCGCTGAACAGATTCTATTTATCTTGCCTGTTCCCAGAACTGGTCAAAATACATAGCCTGAGACAGAGAGTAATGTGGCATTGAGACCTTCTGGATGCATGCATGATGAAAGAGTTAAGATGTCAGTCGACATCAAATTTGTGGTATGCAATATAATCCTTTCTGCCAAAGTCACCTCATTGATCAGACTGCTACAATCTGAAGTGGCCTGACTTGGTGGGTATCCCTTGCCGTCACTGACCATAGAGATCAATTTCAGCTTATACCCAGGACAACGAGATTTCAATTCAACACTCTAAGGCACATTACATTCTTCTTGATGCACACTTTGGCCAGGATAATTGACTTACTGGCAGTGAGTTTTGATCTAAAAATTATGTGAGTTTTACTATAATTGGCTTTAATATAGTTGTAAAACAGGAAACTAAAAGCTTTCTTTCAAGAAGACTTGCAAAAGTACTAATGCAGTAAATAGCACATTTGATGCTTTTATTAAAGCTCTTGGCTTAAATGGAAATTGACTATACAACTCTATTTTCAGTCAGAGCTTTTTAACATTTGAGTAGCAACATGGATAATAAGATTCTGAATATTGAGGTTTTGTGGAAATAGAACACTTTCAGTTCAAACACTAAAATTTCAATAAATGGGACTTTAATTGCAACAAGATTATGGCAACAACTTTTGTAGTTTTGTGAATTTAGTAAAACCATTCTCTACCTAATGTTGCAGGAAAATTCAAGTAAGTCTAAGTTCAGATATGCAAAGGTAAGCCAAGAAAAATTGGTGTCTTAATCATTATGAAAGAAGAATAAATACTATATAATATAAAATAAAAATGCATTAATTATGATCCATTTTAAATCTTGCTTTGTATGTTTCCTGCTTTCTAAGTCACAGGCTATCTAAATTTGAATCACTTTAAGAAAAATAGACTTTTGCATTCTTTACATTGTGCTCTCCTGAAAATTGATATTAAAGAGACTCAACCTACAAATTACAGTTTTGGAGATAGAACATTTAAAAGCTAATTAGATGGATTTGATTTCACAAAAGCAATGTACTGTTCTCAAGGAATTGGGATCCTTATCATCTAACTCTCTGTGTCTATCTGTTTCTGTCTCTCTCTTTTTTCTTTCTCTCTCCCTCTGTCCTTCACATTCCTTTTATTTTTTTTTTAATTTTTTTATTTTTACAATTACAAAGATATACAATTAAAAAGTTCATATTTGGGTTTTGGTCATACAGTGTAGCAGCACCCATCCCGCCACCAGTGCCCATCTCCCACCACCAACGTCCCCGGTTCCCTCCCCCTCCCCCAGCCCTCCTCCATGGCAGGTTCTTTATTTCTTTCCATTTCTCTATCTTTCTCTTTTCCTTCCTCTCCAGACTATGGATTACAGAACATACATTAAAGGGTTGTCATGTGTATCCTTTTGCCTCTATTTAATGCTCAGTTCTAGGTTGGCATTAGTACCCTCACAATTGTTAGCACACTGTTCCATTTTCTGTCTTACCTAGCCTCTGACTCCCTACTTCCCTGTGGCACTCCTCATCTTTGCTCTCCTCCTCTCACCTCTTTCATTCTTTTTTCTCTCCCACTCTTTTCTTTTTCCCTGCTCTCTTCTCTCCTCCCCTCCATTCTTCCTCTTCTGCACCTTATTCTTTTCTGTCTTTTGCTGCTTTACCTCTCCATCCCTGTCCACCCCAAAATACATAGAAAAGCACTTCTGATGGTCAAAAAGGAAATTAGGAAAAAAAACTTATAGAATACAACTACCTGTTACCTATATCTTATAACTAATTTCTCAGTTTCCAAAATGTGAGAAATTAACCTCCTTGTCTAAGATAATTTGTCTTAACATAAGCTGATCAAAAGTCGTACATAATTCAATATGAATTAAATATAAATGAGTTTACTATTTCTCTTCTCATTTAAAATGGGAGCATTTTGATAGTGGTATTGTCTGATGAAAACCCAAGACTATCTATATTTGTGATATCTTGGAAATTACCCAGCTTTCAGGGATCTCATATTTCTAATTTGTTAAAATCAAAAGGAAAGGCTTTAAAATATTTTTCATATACACACTTTATTTTTTACTTTTTAATAGGTTTGGGTACTGGGGGTTCCTGGCTCTATATCAAAAAATGGCAACTGAATGTCTTGGAGAAACAATATTCAGTGCTATGGACTTAACTAAGGGTCCATGAAATGCAATGCAAGCACCCTAATTTAGGTATTATCTATCCACCACCCTAAATTCCCTGTTGATTATACTATGTTTTCACTATTTCAAAAAATTAAACATAATTAAACATTCTGATTATTTTATGGAAGAGAATAAATTCAGAATCAAATCCTTTAAATATTAACTTTTAAAGTTTTAATGGGAAAGTTTTCTAACACTTAACATTATGACATTTGTCTTTATGTAAGAATAACTTTTAAAGTTTAGAACTAGAAAGGGCATCCCATACAATCATTACCAATGATATTTGAATTTAATTTCTCAAGGTTTTAGCAGCAGAATGTAATATCACTTATGTTAGTCTTGACCAGGGGACATCTCTAGAATGTCTACAGCGGTAATGCAGTCAGTGAGCTACGTTTTGGACAGATGGAATGAATCCTGGAACTATACTCCAGTAACTTAACATGTAAATTTACTTGAAATATGCTTCTTTGCAGATTTAATGAAGTCAAAATAAATATATTATGTGGTTCCTAATATAATACAGCCGCAGTATTTTTAAGAAAAGAAAATTATTCCAGAAAAACATGTAGGAATAAGAGCATGTGTAAACAGAGGCAGAGACGGAATAATGGGCCTTCAAGCACAGAAAGGCTACGCATTGTCTGTTTTGACCAGAAGCTAGAGGAGAGGCAATAAGTAGATACATCTGTCAGTGACCTCATAGGAACCAATGTGGACAGTCAATATTTTTAAATGATTTTTAGGTCTCCAGAATTGTGAGAGAATACTTTCCATTACTGAAATTTTACAATTTGAAATACCATATTAAAATAGTACATGGAAGCGAATTTGAGGAAAATATGCTATTTGTGAATATAACAATTTAAAATACCTTCTAACTAATACTTCACAAAACTCTCATGTTCTTTCAAAAACTTTCATCCTAAGGAACTCTAAACTGTTTTTCTCACTTACAGTCTTTGAAAATACTATCATAATTAATATCAAGAATATAGTCACTTCAGTTTAAAAATATTTTGCCTATGGAGCAGAAATTGACAACTATGAACTGTTTTGCTGGTGCTGCAAAAGCCGGTAATAAATCATTTTACACTGGTATAGTATGCCCATTCTAACCATAAGTAACAAACTATTTCCACCTACAAAACTTTGTCCAGTGAATTACACCTGAGTGCTCATTAGTGCAGTAAAGTCCCCATAGGATATCAGGCAAGCTGACTTTGAACAGTGTGAATTGCAGTACCCTAGGGGTGTAAGATGAATGAGGTATCCTTTCTTTAGTCTTATTAAACAACCACACAGAACCCGGTTGGAAGTAGAAACATATTAAATTTCCCCCGCATTGTTTAAGAAATAAAAAAAGGTAATGATTATAATACTAGCAGGGGAAAGAAACAAAACAACAATGATAATAGTAATAAGTTTCATTAGTTCAAAGAAGTTTAAAAATAAGTAGAAAGTTTAAAGTCACAAATGAAATAGTTTAATGAAAATTTCTGCAGAATGTAGATCATAGATTCTAAATATATTGATTTTTGTGGAAAACTATCTTGTTTTTCATTTCCATTTGATTCTTCTTCTGCATCTACATATCTTGAAACCATTACAGAGAAAGAAAATGCATCAGACACATTAGCATTATTATCAAAATGTCTTTCTTTCTATGTATGACCTGCAGAATGTGCTGTAATCTTTTAGTTATCTGATATGAGTTTATCTGAAGGAAAGCCTTTCTATTTTAATAATTTTATTAACATTGAGGAAATAATGAAAAAAATTAATGTGCAGAAATTACATGTGTAATCACTCAACATATATGCATATAATTAGCTATACTTTAACAACCAGACTTAAAAAGGTGCTTGGCAAGATGCAGTTCCTTCACTTCAATAACCTTGTAAACCACAATTCTTTCATTAAAATTGTAAAAGATGCTTTCTGGTGGGAGTGGGGAAGGTGAGTAAATGGAGCTGGGAACACTGCCGAGGGAAAGTTAATCATGGTGGTAGGATCTGTGCTGGAACACTGCATATCTGAAAAACTATGACTGACTTTGTAAATCATGGTGTTTTAATGAAATGTAAAGAAAGAAGACCTATTTTATGTGGCAAAATAATATATTATGAATTCTCGCTTTCTCATAATTATATATTTCTAAATATAGTTTTAAAATTGAAAGGACTAGGGATCAAATCTTTTTTTTCTGTGGAGCTCAGTCCTGAGCTGTGAAGTCTGGTTGGAGACATAATGGGATGTCTTGGGGTGTAAGTGAGGCTGCTGGGGTTTTGAAAATGCAAGAACTTGGCCCAAACCCCTCCTGAGATGCTAACCTGTCAAAAATGTTGCGTACAGCATGTTTTTCACATGAAAGTTCTGGGCCTTCTCAGAGTTGCCATGGTTGATCCCCCCTCCTTTCTATAATCCCATTAGCTCCAGCAGTTACACCCACATCTCTCTGCTGGCAACATGTAAACTCATCTACCGGACTTATAAATAATCTTGTAATAGATAATGAATTAATCTTATAAGAGATCAACTAACTTCAAAAATTGTTCATATACCCAGGCCTGACTGAGACCTCTGAGGAAGTTTCCAGAAGGTTTAGGCCAAGTTCCCATCTATCAAAGCACCAACAGCCACGTTCCCACCCTAATATCTGCCACCATGCCTCCAGCCAGACCGCCAGTTAAATAATCTCAATTATTTACACATCACAACTTATGACACTAACATCCATCCAATATCAACTACAGAAAACATTAATATAAAACAACAGTCAGACAAGGACTCCAGGTTTCCATGGTAAGATGCAACAGTTTTCACAAAACTTATTTTGCTGAATTATTATTTGATAATTCCATTATCCAGTTAGTACTAACAAACAATTTAAACTAAATGTTCATAGGCCTTCTATGAAGATAGGCTTGGGTGTGATTGGGAAATTGGACACAATGGTGGAGATAAGTGGTAGTAGAATAGGTGTTGTATTACGGAAGGCCTGCAGCAAATCATAATGAACAATTTGTAAACCACAGTGTTTAAATAAAGTGGGGAAAGAACTCAAACATTTTCTTCTGAAAATGAATTGTGTACATAGGTAAATGAGCATTATCATAAATGTATTATTATTTTTAGAATTTAGATGCAAACACTAATGGTAGCTGAGTTTTGATCGCTATTATTTCACTATTTGAAAAAATCTAATAGAATATATTTATACAGTATCTTAATATTAAAGTTAATTTTACAAGTGATATAATTAATAGAAATTCTGTTTTGCTTGAATTTCTACTGTTATGAATAATAATTAGAATAAATAATAGGTAAAAATTGCATCTAAGTATATACATCGAAGTTGTAGCTCCTTATTGGTTAAAGTATGACTTTTTGTCACCTTTACTTCAGATATAAAATGGCTAAAACATTTTTCAATCAACGTAAATTTCTATAGAAAAGGAAAATTCCAATGTAATAAATAATGCTTATTCTTTATCTCTTATCAAAGGAACATATGTACTTTTTAAAAATCTTTAAGAAGATCTTTTATTTCATCATCATATAGATTTATCATAGTAATATCATGCACTTAAACTACTGTTTGACATAGAGCATCAAAACACCATGATTGTGTTCCATTAAGCTAGATTTATAGTGGCTCTCTGCCCTTGCTCTTCAGAAACACATTCATTACATTATGGTAAAAATTAATGATATATAATAATAGTTAGATTTGTGAAAGATGGCACAATAGAGTTGACTTACCAATAGATTTTTATGACATAGTAAAGGTTAAGATTTTTAAATTTCCAAGTAATTGCACAAATAAACTGGATCACAAAGATAACCTTAAGAAATTGAAATGACTGACAAACTGAGAATCAGCTCATGTTAGCTAGAAATTTTGCATATCCAATAAACTAAAAATAGATGACATAGAAGTGTACTAAATGACTATGTATTAAAAAAACAGTCTTGGTACAAAAATAATACAATTTATAGAAGGAAATAAATTTAAAAAATTCTAAAGGGATTTTAGTTCACTTGATCACTTGACATCCTGTTATTCATCGATTTGCTCGAGCAGGGCGAGAGTAACATTTCCATTTGACCCTATCACGTGCCACAGTAGCCCAATGGCATCTGCTTGCTTCACGGATATGAAGAGTTTTAAACCATTTGTTCAAGGTCTTGATGAAAATGTCTGACCATCTCATAGGTTGACAGTCACGTGATCTTTTGACGTCCCGTGGGATTCAGTCAATAACGGTTCTAGTCCAGCAGTCATCTCCAAATCTCATAACATGTCCAGCTCATCTGATTTTTGATGCCTTGGCAAAAGAGACAGCATCCATGACTCTGGATCTTCAATGAAGGTAAGAACTCTGGATTCCTTCTCTCACTTGAGTGAGAGGTGATATTCCAAGCATAGCTCTCCGATTCTTCTTTGGGAGACACAAATAGGGTTCTCATCCTGCTTTTGTAGGTCCCAGGTCTCTGAGGCATATGTTAATGCAGGGAGAATGGTATGTTAATGCAGGGATAACAATTTTAATTAAATTAATTTATAAGGTGAGGGGCCAGACAAATAACACAGCTGATAGGGCATTTGTCTTACACACAGGCAAACCGAGTTTGTTCCCTGGCATTCCTTACGGTCCCCAGAGGACCGCCAGGAGTAATTCCTGGGCAAAGAGCCAGGAGTAACCCCTGACATTGCTGGGTTTGACCCAAAAAAGAAAAAAAATATATATTGCTAAAGTATATTCTAAAACAACGAAGAAACTTGTTAATGATTCTAAATGGAAATTTAAGAAATTGAACTCCCATTTGACCCAGCCATGCCACTGCCTGGGAATATACTCTGGGAAGCCAAAAACACGCAGCAGAAACACCATCCCTACTTTTATATTCATAGCAGCATTATTCACAATAGCCAGAATCTGGAAACAACCAGAGTACCCGAAAATTGATGACTTGATAAAGTATCCAGCTTCCTAATAGCTGAATACTATGCAGCTATTAGGAAAAAATGAAGTTATGAAATTTGCCTATAAATGAATGGACATGGAGAGGATCATGGTGAGTGAAATTAGGCAGAAGGAGAGAGAGCAGATATAGAATGACTGCATTTATTTGCATAACAAATATATATATATATATATATATATATATATACATATTATGATACCAATATCCAAGGTCAGGCGAAAGGTGGATCAGGAGATCTTGGCAAAGGTCGAAACTACCACAAATGTGTGGGAGCAGAGGTTAGGTAAGACAGAGAAAGGAACAGTGGACCAATGATTGTGAAAGTCTATTACAAATCCACAACTTGTAAGAGAGGGAAGAGAGAGAGAGAGAGAGAAAGAAGAGAAAAGAGATGGAGAACCTGCCATGGAGGCAAGCTAGCGGAGTGGGGAGGGTATCAGGGACATTGGTGGTGGGAGGTGGGCACTGGTGGAGGGATGGGTGCTGGAACACTGTATGGTTTTAAACCCAAACATGAACATTTTTGTAATTGTCAAAAATAAATAAAAAAATAAAAGAAAAAAAGAAAAAAAGAAAAATAAATAATTGAAGAGCAAAGTTTTTGAAAGCATGGTGTGCAGTTATGTCTGAAGAAATAATCTTCACTCAAAGCACCAATGGGCTTGTACAGGTCTTCAGATGATTTTGATTTTACTTAAGAATAATGAGAGACAACTTCAAACTCTACCACAAAGCAGTAGTAATTAAAACAGCATAGTGTTGGAATAAAAATACACATGTGGACCTATGGAATAGAGTTGAGTATCCTGACAACCAGCCTCAAACACATGAACAATTAATCTTTGAGAAAGGAGCAAAAAAAATATGAAATGGAGCAAGGAAAGTCTTCTAACAAGTGGCGCTGGGAAAACTGGGCAGAGACATGTAAAAAAATGAACCTCGACCTCTGTCTAACACCATGCACAAAAATCAGATTCAAATGGAATAAAGATCTCAATATCAGACCTGAATTCATAAAGTACATAGAAGAAAATATAGGAAAACCTTCCACTACATTGAAGCTAAGGACATCTTCAAAGAAGAAACACCACTAACAAAACAACTAGAAGAAAACATAAACACCACCCTGAAAGCACCCAATCTTGTCTGATGGGGACTACATGAAGCTAAAAAGCTTCTGCACCTCAAAATAAACAGTGACCAAGATACAAAGACAGTCCACAGAATGGGAAAGAATATTCACCCAATATCCATTCAGATATTATCCTAGGGTTAATATCCATGATATATCAGGCACTGGTAGAACTTTACAAGAAGAAAACAGCCAACCCCATCAAAAAAATGGGGAGAAGAAATGAACAAACACTTTGACAAGGAAGAAATTTGAATGGCGAAAAGGCATATGATAAAATGCTCATCATCATTAGTCATCAGAGAGAAGCAAATCAAAACAACAATGAGCTATCAACTCACACACACAGAAACTGGCACATATCCAAAAGAGTAAGAACAACAAGTGCTGGCGTGGATGCGGGCAAAGGGGATTCTCATCCATTGTTGGTGACAATGTCGGCTGGTACAACCTTTTTTGGAATATTATATGAACAACTCTCCAGAAACTAGAGATTGAACTCCCATTTGACCCAGCCATACCACTCCCGGTAATATACTCTGGGAAGCCAAAAATACGCAGCAGAAACACCATTCTTACTTTTGTGTTCATAGCAGCATTATTCACAATAGCCAGAATTTGGAAGCAACCAGAGTGCCTGAGATTTGATGACTGGATAAAGAAATTTTGGTACATCTACGCAATGGAATATTATGCAGTGTTAGGAAAATGAATTTATGAAATTTCCCTATAAATTGATGGACATGGACAGGATCGTGTTGGAGTGAAATTAGCCAGATGGAGAGAGAGACAGATATAGAATGACTGCATTTATTTGCATGACAGACAGACAGACAGACAGATAGATAGATAGATAGATAGATAGATAGATAGATAGATAGATAGATAGATAGATAGATAGATAGATAGATAGATAGATAGATAGATAGATAGATAGATAGATAGATAGATAGATAGATAGATAGATAGATAGATACTATGATACCAACATCCAAGGTCATGTGAAAACGTGGATCAGGAGGTCTTTTCTAAGTTTGAAATTATCACAAACATGTGGGAGTAGAAATTAGGTAAGACAGATAAGGGAACATTGCCAATAATTGTCGAAAAGTGCTATTATCACATAGAACTTTGCATTAAATACAGGCAAAAAGATACACATGATAACCTCTAAGTATATGTATTGCAATCCACAATATGTAAGAAAAGGAAGAGAGAGAGAAAGAGAAAGAGAGAAAAGAGAATAAAGTACCTGCCATAGAGGCAGACTAGGGGGAGGGGAGGGAATCAGGGACATTGGTGGTGGGAAATGGGCACTGGTGGAGGGATGAGTGCTGGAACACTGTATGGCTGAAACCCAAACATGAAGATTTTTGTAAATGTTTATCTCATGGTGGTATAATAAAATATATTAAAAAAGAACATGAGAATAGGCACTTTATAAAAAAGAATAATGGGACTGGCATCAGTAATTTTATTTATTAATTAATTTATTTATTTATTCATTTAATTATTTTAATGTGAAAGTTTTATTTATTTTTAGTCACTTCAATTTTATTTATTTATATTTATTCTTATTATACCAATAGTGTGATGTACAATTAAAAAGATGTTCATGATTGGGTTCAGTCATACATTTTTTCCAGCACCAGTCCCTCCGTCAGTGCCCTATTACCACCACCAATATCCCCGAATTCTCTTAACCCCTCCACCAGACTGCCTCTATAGCAGTCACTATTCCTCTTCTTATCTCTTCTTTTCTCTCTCTCTCTCTTTCTCTCTCTCTCTCTCACACACACAAACACATATTGTTGTTTGCCAGACAGACATTTAGTATTATCATGTAAATTCCTTTGTGTGCATTCAATGTTCAGTTATATTGTGGCTTTAACATTTCCACAATTTCTAGAGCAATAGTATATGTTTTTATCCCACTAATGAATGCAGTCATTCTATATACGTCCTTCACCTTCTGACTAATTTCACTTAGCATGATAGTTTCCACATCCATCCATTTGCATGTAAATTTCATGACTTCATCATTTCTGATAGCCTCATATTATTCCACTGTGTAGATGAACCACAGTATTTTTTGCAAGTCTTCTGTTCTCCTGCATTCAGGTTTTTTCCAGATTCTGGCTATCATGAATAGTGCTGCAATGAATATCAAAGTGCAGATAGTATGTCTTCTGTGTGTTTTTGGGTCTCCAGGGTTTATTCCTATAAGTTGTACTGATGAGTCAAATGGGAGCTCAATATCTAGTTTTTGGAGGAATGTCCATATTGTTTTCCAAAAAGGGCTGGAAGAGTCATCATTCCCACCAACAATAGATGAGAGTCACTTTTTTCCACATCCACTCCAGCAGTGGTTGTTCTTGTGCTTTTGGGTGTGTGCCAGTCTCTGTGGCATGAAATGCTACCTCATTGTTGCTTTGATTTGCATCTCCCTGATGAATAGTATTGAAGAGCACTTTTCATATGCCTTTTGGCCATTCAAATTTCTTCTTTTTGTAATTTTCTGTTCATTTTTCTCCCCTTTGATGGGGTTGGCTGTTTTCTTCTTGTAAAGTTCTACCATTGCCTGTTAGATCCCATATATTAACCCCTTTTCAGATGGGTATTGGGTGAATGTTCAGTCCCATTCTGTGGGCTGTCTTTGTATCTTGGTCATTGTTTCTTTTGAGGTGCAGAAACTTTTCAGTTTTATATATTCCCATTTGTTTATCTTTGCTTCCTTTTGCTTTGTCAGTAGTGTTTCATCTTTGAAGATGCCTTTATATTTGATGTCATAAAGTGTTTTTTCTGTTTTCTTCTATGTACCTTATCTTATGTACCTTCTATGTACCTTCGTTTGATGTTGAGATCTTTGATCAATTTTGATATGACCTTTGTGCATGGTGTTAGAAGAAGATCTAAGTTCATTTTTTACATGTAGCTTCCCAGTTTTCCCAGCACCACCTGTTGAAGAGGCGGTATTTGCTTTACTTAATATTTATTGTTCCTTTATCAAAAATTACTGATCTTATATTGGAGAGTGTGTGTCAGGTTATTAGGTCTGTCTCTATACCAATACCATGCAAAATAATTTATTAGCTAATTCAAAGGAAATAAATGAAAACATTAAATTGAGGTAAATTCCTGGAAGCACATGTACTAGACACAAAAATTAAATCACTATCCTAAAGAGACTAAAAAATACTAAAGGGGATATATGAAACAAAGGAAATGATACATAGACAACGAAATTATGAATACAATAAAACTTATAAACAAATTAGAAGGAGAGGGCTGGAAATGGAAGGTAACATAACTAGAACAAATTATTGTCAGAAGAATAAGCTAACCTGAAGAAACATTAATGGAAATAATTAAATCAGAGAAATAAATTAAGCAAATCACTGAAAGAGTAACTAGTACATGATCTGTGGTACTATGTATCACAAGGGGACATCACTTAAGTGGACAAAAATTGTAGGAATCTCAGGAGAAGATAGATGACTGGAAAGCATATTCAAATTAATACTTCTTTAAACAACCTATTTTATGAAAGACAAAGCATTTCAAAATGTAAAATAAAAATAAAAGTTAAATGGATTCAAATAAATACATATTTAGACACTCCATAGTAAAATTTCTAAAAGAGCAAAGAATCTTGAAACTTTAAGAACTGTATCATCATGTGCCTTCTTCAATAGCATCAGCACTTTTAGTAAAAAGAAAAAAAATCTTTTAAGACCATAAGGCAGTAGGCTAATATATTAAAATTGCTCACAAAACAAGCTATCTACAAATAACCCCATATCCAACAAAACAATCCTTAAAAAGTAATACAGAAATTAAAATATCCCAAGACAAACAAATGGCGAGGCATTATTATCCCTAGGAGATATTATTACCTACTAGTTAAAAAAAACCCTGGGCCAAAGAGACAATACAGCTGGTAAGGAACATGCTTTGCACATATGGGTTAGATGGGTTGGTCTGGGTTTGGTCTACCAGCATAGCCAGAAGTGCATAGCCTAGAGTAAGCCCGGAGAACCACTGGGTTGACTTACAAAAAGTAAACAACACAAAACAAAAAATCCTGTAATGAAAGGACCAAACATTAAGTGAAAGTTGTTTGAAATCTGTAATTCACTGTAAACAATATCACAACAGCAGGCACTTGCCTTGATGCAGCTAACCTAGGCACCACATATTGTCCCTGAGCACTGCCAGGACTAATCCCTAAGCACAGAGAAAAGTAACAGGTTGTTGTACTACACCTGCCCAGAGCCTCTGCATCTGCCCTGGATTGCCTACTGAAGTTCAGATAGGAGGGTAGTTTAAATGTGGCATTTTATCTGACCATGCATTCTATTCTGGCTGATATAAATATTCTCTCATGCTGCCATAATCATTGTGGGACTAGATAGATCTTACCAGTATATTTACCTGGCCACATTGGATCTCTAAGTAATTATAGCACAGAGAAATGCTGATTGCCTCCATGCAAGCAAGCATGACTGCCTGATAATGCAAAGGCAACTAAAATACAAAACTAACAAGAAGTCTTGTGAAGACTTGGAGAAATAACTGGCATTAGTATAGTCTTTGGTACACACCGTATGCCTTTGTATTCTGAGATACAGTTCATCTCAGAAACCCCTCCTATCTACAGGCAGAGGCATTTCCTAGGCAGATCTTGTCTCAGTGACAATAGCATCTAAAAGGGCCTAGGTGAGGTCCTGGGAGAAATTACCTGAGGGCATTTGACCCTGCCAGCTTTCCATAAAAGTGGGAGGTCTGGGTTGCAGGAATATAAAACTAGGCTGCTTCCTCTCTTTGCTCTCTTTTTGGGCTCTCTCTTTTTTGGGCTCTCTCTTTTGGTGCTCTATTTTTGGACTCTCTCTCCCCCTTTCTGCTGGCACCTTTTCGTCAGTCCTCCTCTACGGGGCCTTAACACATGGTGGTCGCCATCTTGGCCTACACGTGATTGGGGTCCTACCGGGAATCATAAGTTCAGAGTTATTTCTATTGCTGATTTGTATGCCTGAACCTGTGTTAAGTAAAGCATTTTAAAACCTTGTCGGATTCCTGCTTCTTTCTCCTTCCACCGACTGCTGATCCCCTGGTGCAAAAGGGGATCCCTAACCCTACTGGTGGATTTGTGCGGGATGTCAAATCCCTGCAACAGGTAAGCACTAAGAATTGCAGATGGTGACCCTAAAATACACCAAAACATCCTCAAGACAAACGAAAGACCACCTTAATAAAGGTAAATAAAGATATATAGTAGCACGTTATACATTATGTAATAATGCGATTTCTCATTGCAATACAGAGTTTCTGCTATTCTTAAGAAACTAATGCATTTCAAGAAAATATTCTAGTTTAAATTAATGTATTACCATGATTTTGGTTTGCATTATACACATGGTTTCTATATATTTAAGATGTGAGCAAAATTAAAAATGATCCTATTTCTTGAATATAATGTTTAATTATGCTTTTATGAGATCAACTGTAGTAAAGGATAAAGTTACAGTTGATAAAAAGCAGAGTTGGGCCCAGAATAATATTTCAGTACTTCGGGCATTTCACTTGCATGGGGCTGACCTGGGTTCAATCGGCAGCATCTCATATGATCCCTCGGGCACTGCCAGGAGTGATTCCTGACTGCTGAGCCAGGAAAAAGCAACCCCTGAACATCGCTGGATGTGACCCAAAAAATACAAGAAAAGCACAGTTATACATACTCTTGGTCTAAAATTCATATAAAATTAAACTAGAAAATAACTTTGGGTATTATTTTATATATTTATGTATATCAATATTATATGGTATATATTTAAATATTTATCGCCATGTAATACAATGGAAATCAAAGAAGACAACAGTTGTAAAATACACCCAAAAGGGAAATAAGATTAAAGCTTATAAATTTTATTAACAGAAACACTTGAATCACTTGAATCCCATTATTCATCGATTTGCTCAAGCGGGCACCAGTAACATTTCCATTGGACCCTATCACGTGCCAATGTAGCCCAATGGCATCTATTGACAGAAACAACAGAAATAAGTTTCCCCTTGTTTTCAAGCCCAAATACATCATTTATAGAGATTGGCAGAATGTATAAAAACACATGTTCCAATTGTGTGCTACCTTTTTCACTTACAAAATAGTTTGAAAATTAAAAAAACAGAAAACAATCCAGCGCTAATGGCAAACAAATGAGATTGTTCGCACAACCAAATTCTCACAAAATATATGTATTAAATAACAAAGTTTACAAAGGACCAAGAGTCACATTATTTTACTTAAAGCCCATCAAGCAAGAAGAGGTAATGCTTATAACATTAAACATCTCATAAAAGACCATGAAAATTCATAAAATAGGGAGAGAAAATCCAATGGCAAAGTTATGATTCTATAATTCAAAACACAACACAAGCTTGGATTGAAAAAATAGAAGATTAATAAGAAAATAAAATATTAAATAAATGTAACAAACTATACCTAACAGATAGTTATATAGTGTTCTATTCAAAAACAGCAGCTGTTGCTGCGTTATAAAGATCATCCATAAAGGACAAACCTTTTGTAGATTTACCTAGACAAAAGAAGTTGTTACTTATTTATTAAATTACCAAAATTTAAATAAAATGAAAGCACATTACTAATTTTATATTTATTATTAAATAATTTTACATATTTTGTTTCACCTTACTAATTCTCATCAGAACATGCCATTCAATGACCAGACTTTATTGTAACTTATCATAATGTTATATATTTTCCTGTCAATGCTTTAACTCACTTGATTTTTAATTTATAGTGCTCTTTTCCTTCTTTCATTTAAATATTTTCCCATTATACTAAAATGTGTATTAGGGATTCAAAGAATTGAGAATTTTAGGGAGATTGTATACAGAAGGGTTGATTGTCCCATATATTAGGGAGTTTTTATTTTAATTTATTTCTGTAAGTTAAAATGTAACTTGGAAGCAACTATTTAAAATCTATAAAAAGTTTTAAAATAGTAGAGACAGAATTAGCACAAGAGTTAAGTCACTAGCCTTGATGAGGTCAACTCCAACTCAATTTCCGGCACTACATAATAAGTCTAACTTCTGCACTGCTAGGTGTTACCTAAACCCTTAATTCCTGGGAATTGATAAATATTCCAAAGGAGAGAGACATTTAAGTGCAGAAAAAGCAACACATGGCTGTCTGCTCTTGCTTCCCTGAGTACTAAATGCTTAAGGATTTCAGGAAATAGAAAATAAAAGGTAGGGAACAAAGATTGTAAAAAGAATGGATTTTTCCCTGGAAACCAAGCAGTAGAACTCATACTTACTAAATTTAAGGATCCTTTCCTGTAGCCTTCAGGGCTTCCTTACCTGCTCTAAATGTTTTTCCCATTAAAACTCTCAATCTTCTCAAGCTGTGAGGTGAAGTAGAGTGTTATTACTCCACTGCTTAAAGGGAAATTAAATCTGTGGTGGTTTTCAGAGAAAAAATCAAACCAAATACTTTTCTATCACAAATGAGGATACAAGTAAAATAAGTCAGTAAAAGATTGCCCAGAGCACAAACACCATTACACTGAAAGTTGTTTTTAAAAACAACCATAGAGAGAGCATTTGCTCTTCGGTTATATTCTTTGGGAGTTAAGAATTGAAAGAGTTTTTCTTAGTTATTAAAAATCAAAGAATCTAAGCACAAAAAGTAGTTTTAAATGATCACTTGCTTAATCCTTCTTAGCAGATAAGGGTGCTACATCTGAAGAAGATTAAGAATGAGAACTCTGACCTTCCTACTCAACTCTATACTTTTCGTTTTACTATGTTGCCTATTCTAAGATTCCAATCTTTATGTGAGCCCTTTCATGTTTAGATAACTCCCAAGCGCTTCATACAACTTTGTAGATTAACTTTAGTCTTTTACCAATGCATTCATTACATACTTTACTCACACAAAATATATTGCATTTTTCTTTATATACCACTGTACCAGGGTAATTTATTGAGACATAAATGGGCATTTTGTTTTTCTGCCAATGTTCTAATTTCCATTTCCAAGGAGTCCAAAGGAACCGGCTTTGGGCTGAGTGGCTCCTCAGGATTATTCAAGAATAATAATCCTTAGGATTATTATTCATTGATATCTTTGGATGTCAATGAGTCCATCTTTGGATGGAGTTGGAGAGATAGTTGAGTGGGTCAAAGCACAAACCTTGTACATGCCGAAATGTGAGCCCTAGCAGAGTAGGACACTCCCCCATACCCCACTTGCCAGGTGCCAGAGTATCTATCTATCTATCTATCTATCTATCTGTAGACTCAGAATATCACAAAAGGTGGCCCCTGGGGTACCGGGCCTTAACAGCTATCACATCATTAAGTTATACCATTGACCACATCATTAAGTTATAGCATTAACCTATTTACAAATTTGAGAATGGACTCGGAGGCACTTGAATAATCCTGAGGAGCCACTCACCTCAAAAAACAGTTAATCATTTTGTGAAATAGCTCAGTGGAAAAGTGTGGCCTATCCTACAAACCCTAGTTGAAAGCCACTTTACAGCAACCACTTTACAAGCATCCAGTCTAGCTTTCCTTGGTGTGACTGAGGTGGCCTTACCAAATATAACCACCTAAGCAGATCCAAAAATTGCTGCTGTTACTCCTGTTCAAGCAGGTATATTAGTTTTTAAGCATAATATTAGCTTTTGACATAGGAGACTTAAACTCAAGCTTACCCCATGTAGTTTTATGATATGTTCAGTGCTTACAACTAGATGATATCATCTGTTCAATACTGTGTATGCTAAATCATCTGAAGCATTTATGTACTGAATCTATTTAATTCTGATACCTCACATTTTTAATTAAAGTAACTTATTTTAATAAGTGTCCACCAGTGCCCCATTCCCACCACCAATGTACCCACACACCCTCCCACCCCACCCCCAGGCTACCTCAATAGCAGGTATCCCCGTTTCCTCTCTTTCTCTCTGTCTCTCTCTCTGTGTCTCTGCATCTCTCTCCCTCTTCATTTACACATTATGGCCAGGTCTGCAATTATTTGAGTTTATCTGTGTTTCTTAAAGTGTGAATATTCATGTTAATCTCATCTGCATATCACATTTGCCATTGCATGAATTGTGATTGGTTCAGATGAGTATGGGCTACCATTTCAAAGTCTGAAAATAGCCTATCTTCTTTCCAAATCCAATCAGCTAAATATTTTAAAGAATATGGGCTTGCTACTCCAAATTTGTCACAAGCCTTTCTAAATGGAGTTATTTGTCGGGAACTCCATGGGGGTCCCCAACAGTGCCGGGAAGTGAGTTCCCTTCTACCTCTGAACCCAGGCAGGGAATGGATGAAGACTCAGGAATCTGATACAGTTTTAAAAGGCTTTGCTTATCACAGGTTCAGGCATACAAATCAGCAAAAGGAAAAACCGGTGCTTAGGATTCCCGGCTAGAACCCCAGCCATGTGTAGGGCAAGATGGCGGCCACCACGTGTAAAGGCCCTGTAAAGAGGAGACAAAGACTCTCAAGAAGAGCGCAAACCCCAAAAGAGAGCTCAAACAGGAGACGCAAGAGAGGGAAGCAGGCTAGTATTATACTCCTGCAACTCAGATCTCCCTCCCACTTCTATGGAAAGCAGGAAGGGTCAAATGCCCTCAGGTAATTTCTCCCAGCACTTCACCTAGGCTCTATTATATGCTAATGTCTTGAGCCAAGATCTGCCTGGAAATGCCTTTCTAAGGTAGAGAAGGGGGTTTCTGAGATGACTTGTCTCTGTACCAAAGTCTAATACTAGTACCAGTCAAATATTTCTCCAAGCCTTCACAAGCTCGTCTACTTTACAGAAGTTTTGTATTTTAGTTGCCTTTGAGTATATCAGGGAGCCATGCTTGCTTGCTTTTAAGCAAACATTATTTCTCTCTGGTCTAATTACTTAAAGATCCAACGTGGAAGGCAGATATGATGGTAAAATCTAGCTAGTCCCACGATGATTGTGGTAGCATGGGAGAATATTTATACCAGCTAGTAGAGAATACATGGTCAAATAAACTGCCACATTTAGACTACCCCCTTATCTAAGAAGTGATTTGCAGGAGTTAATTCAGAGCAGATGCAGAGGTTCTTAGAGGAGTCCTGCAACAGTTCTTGACTCAATATTTAATTCTTCATAAATCGGGTTTACTTTATCTTTAGATTGGCCATGAGAAAGATTGCAGGGCTTTGGTCTTTGACTATTATTAGAGAGAACACAGGAGGAACTGCAAGGTTTTTGAGGCCTGCAAAGGCTAACCTGTTACTCCCCTTCGTCCTCATCTGAGTTTGTAAGAGCTCTGAGGAAGCCTTCAAATGGAGCATCTATCAGAGGAGCACCTTTCTCTTGAAGATATTAAATCTAGGGAGATTTTCAGTCTGAGAATCTGCCTTCTCTGGGTTTCCCTGTTCCTCCTTTAAGTTATCTGCTGCATTAGAATTCTTTTTTTAGATTGAGGGCATTTTTTAACAGAATATGTATACACCTTTTTCAAGCCTACAGCCTTGGGGGTGTGTTTATGAAAGGCTTTTAGTTTGATCACGCCTCAGTATCGGGTATATGCTGTTTCCTGATTGTTAAATCATGAAATCAGAAATCTCTCTCTGCATAACACATCCATTTCTTGCTTTAATTTTTCAAATTTCCTATTTATTTCTTCTTTTTGTTCTTTCAGTCTTATATCTAACTTCCAGACATCCTCTTTACAGAACTGTCCCTCAATTCTAGCTCTCTGTCAATTTCTCCCTCTAAGATAGCACTTATTTTTTTGTTATTTTGCTAATATCCTTTTTCTGCTCTTCAAACTTTACTTCAAATATTAATCCTGTTTAATAATTTTATTTTCCTGTTCTAATTTCCCCTCAAATTTTGAATCCAGTTTAATAATTTTATTTTCTTGTTCTTCTAATTTTTAATCCTGTTTAATAATTTTACTCTCATGTTCCTCTCATTTCTCTCAAGTTTTAGAATCTGTTTAATAATTTTATTTTCCTGTCCCTCTAGTTTATCCTCAAGCTTTAAAATCTGTTTAATGAATTTGATTTTATGATTCTCAATTATTTATTTAATTGCTGAGTAAACCTCATCCCTTAAACTTGCATTTGATTTACTACCTTCTTCCTTTTTATTTATTAAACATTGTCCAAGGACCAAGAGTATTAGTAAAAGATGGGAAGAGTAGTTCACAAAGAATGGCTTCATTAACGGGGCTATGCATGTTATTGGCCCAGTAGAAGATACAACGTATCTATGCCACAAGGAATCCATTATTTTACTCATGGTTAGGAGGCACATTATCTCTGTTTGATGATGGTCAGGGAGACGATGTCCGTTGTACCCTCCCAGGGACGTCATGTGTCAGGGAGTTGCTGGTGTCCCCAACAGTATCAGGACAGAAGTTCTCTTCTCCCTCCGAGGATGCTTGGGGAACAGATGAAAACTCAGGAGTCTGGCACAGTTCCAAAAATGAGTTTAATCGTCCCAAAAGTTCTACCAACACAATCCAATATAATGAAAGAACTCTAGCTCTGGTCAGAACTTAGATCATACAACAAGAGAGCCCAAGTCTCCCAACAAAGTGAGAGAATCTCACCCTAGAGGAGTCCTACCCAAAAGAATGGGGAAAGGGGGAAGAAGGGGCTAGTGTTTCAAGTCAGTCCCCTTACTGTACCAGTAAAATTACCACCAACAAAGAATGAGAGTCCCTTTCTCCCCTCATCCACACAAGCACTTGTACTTGCTCTTTTTGATATGTGCCAGACTCAGAGGTGTGAGATGTTTTGATTGCTGTTTTGTTTTTTATCTCTTTGATGATTAATTATGATCAGCACATTTCATATGTCTTTTGACCATTTGAATTTCTTCCTTGAAGAAATTTCTGATCATTTATTCCCCCATTTTTTATATGGTTGGCTGTTTTCTTCTTGTAAAGTTATATCAGTGCCTGATATATCCTAGATATTAACACCCTTATCAGATGCTGCTTGGGTGGTTCCACATGGGAAGCAACCCATGGAGCTGACCTCCTGGTAAGGGGCTCGGCCAGCCCTGACCAAGTCCAACATTGCTCCAAGGGTTTGCTCTCATGTGCGGGGGAGAGACCATGCTGGCCAGACTCAGAGTGGAGTTTGGGCCCTGACCTTTCCTCCGCCTCCATGCCAGAGAGACCCACCCAAGCCAGACTCACAGCTAATCTGCAACCCCAGAAGAGATCCAGACCCATCCACTATAGACCCACAGCTGTGGTGCTCGGCCGGCCCCATGGGGAAGCAACACATGGAGCTGACCTCCCAGTAAGGGGCTCGGCCAGCCCCCTGGCTGTGTCCAACATTGCTCCAAGGTTTTGCTCTCATGTGCAGGGAGAGAGACCACGCTGGCCGGATTTGGAGTGGAGTTTTGGGCCTTGCCCTTTCCTCCGCCTCCATGCCAGTTGCACCGGAGAGAGAGACTCACCCACGCCAGACAACAGATCCCTTGGGCGCATGCGGTCGCAATATTCTTAGGGAATGCTGATTTTAGAATAAGGTCAAGATCTTTTCTTGGGAACAAGAAAAAAGTTCCCAAGATCTTTCATATTTATACATTGTATACAGTTCTAGACATGTTCTAACTGATATTGAGTCATTCTCAAAATCCAGAATCCATAGTTCCTCAGAGCTCCGTTCAAGAGAAAACCTGATCTTTCCCCTTTTTAAGTTTCATCAGTAAATGCTCTAGATGAGAGCCTTCTACTGATACTGTACCACCTACACGGCAGAGCCTGGCAAGCTACCCATGTTTTATTTACTTGTTATGCCAAAAAACTAGTAACAATTATGGACCACATTTCCATGGCCTGAAGAATGGTTCGGGGCTCTTCCTGTCCCTGAAACAAGCAGATGCCCTTGGGTTACACTTGCTTGTGACAGGGCTTATGGAGATGTTACTAGTGCCCACTGTAGCAAATCGATGAACAATGGGAAGACAGTGATACAGTGATTTTTTAAGCCTAGAGACGTAGATGGTTGTTGTAGGAAATTCCATATTAAAGAAACAGACTATACATCTACACACATTTTTTTGGAGAAGGAAATGCTGTAAATTCACATAGGCGCTGTCAAAACCACCCATATCCATTCTTTTTTTTTGACAATGTCATGTTTTTAGATGTGTAATTTGTTGAAAAGGAGAACAAATAACTGTGTTTTTTAAGAACTTGAGTCATTAACAATATGCTATGTTAGTCAAAACAAGAAAGGTTAAAAGCACATTGCTGAGAACAAACTTAGGTTTTGGCAGTTTCAGAAGGCCAGGTCTTGCCTAAATTTTATCTCACTTATAGAATGGACAGTGCTGTTGAGAGGGATTATTGCTGATGAACTGCAAGACAGTTTAGTTACATGTTTCAAAATGCATGATCAAACATCATTATAAAATGCCTCAAGTATTATACAGACTTCATGAATAAGCATAAAGAAATTGTGAATGTTGGGCCAAAAATTTTCTTTATGAATTTTCTTGAATATCATATCAGATACAGAAACTCATCGAAATATACATATCTACAGTCTCTACAGGTGGGAATAAAATGGTTGTTACAACTGTTGAAATATTTATTTATAATAATTATAAACAGTTGTCTCATGACCTATTGTGGTTTTCTAAAATTGACAGAATATGCCACAAATTTATATTATATTGCATGAGTTATTTA
>JAJIBD010014576.1:0-12380 GCA_021461705.1 Cryptotis parvus | reverse complement strand
TGCACGTTTGTGGGCTCCAAAACAGTAAAACATTCTACCTGGGATGATAAAGGAAGGAAGGGGAGAAATAGTGACTCTGTATTGAAGATACAGAGATTGACTGACATACTGACTCTTGCCCTCTACGTTTATCTTATTTATAAAGAGTGTCTTTTGACTGGATAGCTGTGAAAATAGTTTACGTTGTTCTTAGTTTCACTAGAAGTTAAAGGAGGTCAAGTATGGGGAACTTGATACCACTATTTTGTGTTGGTAAAACTTCACAACTTGTATCACAGTTCATAGATTTGTTGTTCATCGATTTGCTCAGTGGGCACCAGTAACATCTCCATACATCCTGTCATGTGCTACTGTAGCCCAAGGGCACCTGCTCGCTCAGGAACACAAAGAGCCTCAAACCATTCTTTCAGGTCATGGGAATGAGGTCTATAATTGTTACTGTTTTTGGCATATCAAATACAACACAGGTAGCTTGCCAGGCTCTGCCATGCGGGTGGCATACTCTCAGTAGTTGGCTCTCATCTCGTGCATTTACTGATGAACCTCAACAGGGAGAGATCGGCTTTTCTCTCTTGGGTGGAGCTCTAACAAGCTGTGGAGTCTGGATGTTGAAAATGGCACCCTCATGGTGTGGGGGTTCCTCTGGCTTCTTGTAAGGCTCTGTTGGGAAGGCGGGCCAGGGCTAGAACCCGCCTTCCCTCCTGGGTGCCTCATGATCAGTTGAGCACAGGGAGAGCTGGTAGCAGCTACAATGGGGCTCAGAGAACCTTATGTACTGGTATTGAACCCTGGTGACTGTGGCCTACCCACTGTCCCTATTGCTCCGGCCCCCAAAACAGATTGTTAAATAGTTGTTTACTGAGACTCAGATACATGGGGCAGAGCTGCTGCTTCAAGCCTATTTCAAGCCCAGGTAAGCCTGATCCAGAGACTCAGATGCAGGACAAAATTTCTCAGCTAACCCACATTATTCTAATCAAGAAAAGTGCTTTTATGGGTCCTTAAATCAGTGGTCTAATTTTCAAACTTGGTCTGTTCGCTTTTCACTCTTCCTAGGCTGGCTGGGTTCATCTGGCGGAGATCAGGCGTGTTCAGGGGTGGTATGGCCGTAGACAGGCTGGTTTCATCTGAGACAGTGAACTTGAAAAATGAAGTCCGCAGTTTGACAGACTCAACCTCGCACTGAGATTTAAGATTCCCCCAAAGAGAATCTTAAATTTCTTAATATGTTAAAATCTTAATATTTGTCACGCATTGGGGCTGCAGGGTTAAATTTGGTGGGTGGGGAGACCGACTGTTCACATGAGGTTTATGTGAATCATTTGTTGCTTTCTTTCTCATATAAGAGATGATAGTACAAAATCAATACCCAGAAATCAATGGCTTTCCTATATATAAATAATGAAGCGAAGAAAGGGATATTAAGAAAACTATCCCCCGTATTCAGAAGGTAGGGCATTTGCTTTGCACACGGCCAACCCGGGTTCGATCCCCAGCATCCCATCTGGTCCCCAGAGCACTGCCAGGAGTAATTCCTGAGTAAGAGCCAGGAGTAATCCCTGACCATTGCTGGGTGTGACCCAAAAAGCAAAAAAAAAGAAAAAAGAAAGAAAATCCCATTCACAATTGTACCACAGAAAATCAAATACCTAGGAATTGGTTTAACTAAGAATGTAAGAACCTGTACAAAGAAAACTACAAAGCGCTGCTTCAGGAAATTAAAGCGGACACGAGGCAATGGAGACACATTCCCTGCTCATGGATTGGGAGAATTAACATTGTTAAAATGGTAGTACTCTCTAGAGCTTTATACAGATTCAGTGTGGTTCCTATAAGGATACCCATGACATTCTTCAAAGAAGGTGGCCAAACACTCCTGAAATTCGTAATGGAATAATAAATCTCCAAGAATAGCTAAAGCAATCCTTGGGAAAAAGAAGATGGGAGGCATCACCTTTCCCAACTTCAAACTGTACTACAAAGTGGTAGTAATTAAAACAGTATGGTATTGGAGTAAAAATAGACCTATGGAATAGAGTTGAATACCCTGACACCCATCCTCAAATACATGATCATTTAATCTTTGATAGGAAAGAGGGATGGACATAGAGACTATTATGCTGAGCAAAATTAGTCAGAAGGAAAGGACAGATATAGAATGACTGCATTCATTAATGGGATATAAATATATACCAGTGTTTTACTAAGTGTGGGAAATGGTAATGGCAGACTAGAACTCACCATTGGATATACACAAAGAAACTTAAATGATAAACCCTAAATATCTGCAAGGCTAGCTGCAGTGTGTAAAAGAAGAGGGAGAGAAATGCAGAGAGAGAGAGAGAGAGAGAGAGAGAGAGAAAGAGAGGAAAAGGGGGTACCTGCTGTTGAGGCAGCCTGGGGGGGTAGGCGGGGAGGGGTGGGGTACATTGGTGGTGGTGATGGGGCACTGGTGGAGGGATGGGTGCTGGAATACTGTATTACCAAGAACCAATTATGAACATCTTTGTAACTGTATGTCTCAAGGGTATAAAAAAATTTGTTTTCAAAATAATAGCCTTCTGTGGTCTTTGGGATAAATTCAGAGTCCGTTTCCTGCACAGTATGAATTTGCTTGTTGGATTGTTGATTATTTGGCTAAAATGAGGCGAAGGAGCATTCCTGGTTAAGCAGAGACCAGATTGATTCTGCAGAGTCTTGGTGGCCATGTTACATATGAGGACTTCCTCACGAGGAGCTGATGAAGCTTTATCAAATCTGCATCCTGATGTAGTGGCCGCTGCCTGTCAGAGTGCAGTGAGGGGACGCAGCGGTGTCTCCTGCAGGACTAGCCGGGAGCCTGTCGATCGTCTGCCTAGTGAGCTCTGCTGGGACCTACCTGCGTCTCCTGCAGATCTCTCTAGCAGAGGCCGCTTCCTTCCATCCACCAGAGGGAGAGGCGGGAAGGCTATTTCCCATGTCCCCTCAGCCAGTGCACGCATGTGGTCCAGCCGGGGCCACTAGGAAACCTGAGAGCTAGAAGTGACTTCGCACTGCAATTAAGAGGAGAAATCTCTTGGGACTTTGTCTCTAAGAGCATGATGCTGACAGGAAGCACAGAACAGAGGTCTGGGTGTTTATTTTTCCTCGGAGCTTTTATTTCTGTATCAATACAGAAAAGTTCACATGTCACAACTGACAACTCGTTGTATTTTCCCTGACTGAACAGGGCATGTCTGCCAGGCAGACAGAGAATCCAGACCCTTCACGTTGCGCCATGGCCTCGCAGACTGGCCAGCACTGCCCGCCTCTAACTGATCACTGTCTCCTGATGTTGTGTCCTTGTTGGTCTCCCCATTTCAATTTGTCCTTTTCACTTGCAGTGGGGTAGGGATATTCACTCTTGGCTGCGGTTACTCTCCGCCTTCCTGAGTTGGCTACATCACCGGGAAGCTGACAGCATTTCTCACTTCTGTCGTGGAATTCGTTCTGTGGCTAACTCCGCCTCTCTATCCATTCGATAGCGACGTTTGCCCGTCACTGGGCACGTGGGTAGCTTGACTGCTCTATCTGGTACTCTAGCGAGAGTTTCTGAATTCGTCATTGGACATGTGTGTGCATTTCTCTCGAACATAAGTCTCTTTGATCTGTGTGATTCTTTATATGTTCAAGATGGGTGTCCTTTGTTGAATATGTAAATAATATTTCTCAGCCTGTAGTTTGTTTAATACACTAACTAAAAAAGACTGTAATTGAATGGTGGTTTTTGGCACCTATTTAAGACACTTTTGTTTACTCCAAGGGTATAAAGATGTTTATTTCCTTCTAGAAATGTCATTATTTAATTTAAACTGGAACTGAATGTTACTTATGGTAAGGAGGGTGAGAGTCAGGTTTTTTTAAGCCTCCAAATGGAAATCTAAATCACCCATAGTCCTTGTGGAGAGAGCCTCTTCCCTTCCCATGCTGGGAGTCATCTTGGCCAGGAGAGTTGGTGAATGTTAACATAGACCCATTTTTGGACTATTGGATCTCCTCTGATCTCTAGCAGCTTTCTTCTGCTCTAATTCTGCACTGCTAGAACTCCGCTCCTCATGCCTCCAGTGATTTTAGTAAATCTTATGCATTGTAATAGCTTATAGCATCTTTCAGCGTTCCTAGTACGTGCATGTAAGTCGCAAATAATGTTCATTTCCCTCTTGCCTTTCCAGCCGCATTAATCCTCTCTCCTTGTTTCTACTCTCTTGTTCCACGCATTTTCCTTGTATAATTGCGCTGCTTTAGACCAGAAGAGCAAAGTTAAATACAAGTGGTGATAGTGGAATATTTTCATTTGTTTATAATCTCATTGGGGAAGTTTTTAGTATTTCACCGTTGTGTATAATGAGTGCTATTTAGTTTGACAGATGCTGGTTTTATTCATGTTAAGGAAATTAGGTTCTGTTCCTGTTTGTTAAGACTTTAAAATTATAAGTGAGTATTGAATTTATCATGTGCTTTTTAAAAAATCTGTTGAGATTATTATATGATTTCTGCCTCCCTTTTTCTATTAAGCAAAGTCAATTAGATTGATTAGTTTCCAAATGATAGTCCAACCTTATAGGCCTGAAATAACCCCACTTAGCTATGATGTATTGCTTTTTAGTAAACTACTTGGCTAGATTTGCTCTTAATTTATTCTAGATTTTCTCATGTGTTCATGAGAAAGATTAGCTGTACTTTTTCTTTCTCAAAATGTCATTTAAAACAAAAAAAGTATGCTGTCCTCATGCAGATAATTTTCACACTGTTTCTTTGCTATTCTCTGTATGCCTTTGTGCCCAGTTGATGTCATTGCTTTAGATATTTGGAGGCGGGAGTGGTCAGGGTGGGTGCTGGACTCCTGGGTGGCCTCGGTTCTGTCTTCAGCCAGGCTGGGGCAACCTGGGCAATCGCTGGCCCCACTGGTGCGAGCAGCTCCAGAGCCTCACACTGAAGCACGTGCCACGGTGGCCAGGGTAGTCTCTGGGCATTGTTGGGCAGCCCCAAAGAGAAGGGACTGGGGAGGGCGGGCGGCAGAGCTGGCAAAGCCTTCACAGTACTGTGCTGTCATGATGGGTTGCCTAAATAGACATGAATCTAGTAAGGGTTTCTTTTTTTGGAGTTAGCTCTGGTAGGTTTTACTATTAAAGAAATGCTTTCATTGTCTGGTGTTTTTGGGCTTCTGAGCAGTACATTGGGGGGCCCACAGCATTTCCCGGGGTTATGAGGCCTGGCTGTGTACGAGGTCTTGGCTGCTGAGGCCAGTGGTACTGGTGGCCGCCAAAGCTGCACCCTCTAGTGCGGTGCCAGGAGCTGGGTTCTGGGCCTCACTGGCGGGTTGTTCCTCTGAGCATTCACCAACCAGGAATTTGTCCATTTTGTTCTCTGTACATAAATCATCTGTAGGGGAAAAAATAACCCTCACTAATCCTTTTTGTTTTTCCTTTTGCTTTTCGGGTCACACCAGGTGATACTCAGGGGTTACTCCTGACTCTGCACTCAGGAATTACTCCTGGCGATGCTCAGGGGACCACCTGGGATGCTGGGGACCGAATCTGGATTGGCTGCGTGCAAGGCAAATGCCTTATCTGATGTACTAACGCCCCAGCTCCTCATGAATTATTAATTATTGGTATTTTATTTTTAGCTGAACATTTTCCACTTAAAAATATGTTCCACTTCTCAAGTAAAATTCTTTCCTCTATTCTTCTCCCCAAACCGCAATCTTTCCCTTTACTGTGTTAAGCGCAGTAACTTCTGATGTATTACTGAAAATAGGGAACTTTTTCCCCTTAACTCTAGATAGGTGCTCTTCAGTATAGTATCACTTGTCTTCCCGTTGTTCATCGATTTGCTCGAGCGGGCTCCAGTAACATCTCCATACGTCCTGTCATGTGCTAGGGTAGCCCAAGGGCATCTGCTCACTCCAGGAACATGAAGAGCCTCAAACCATTCCTTCTGGTCATGGGAATGAGGTCTATAATTGTTATTGCTTTTTGGCATATCAAACATGACACAGGTAGCTTGCCAGGCTCTGCCATGTAGGTGGTATACTCTCAGTATACCATGGAGTACATGGAGTACTAGGAGTACTAGTACATGGAGTACTAGGCTCTCATCTTGTGCATTTATTGATGAACTGCAGTGGGGAGAGATCGGCTTTTCTCTTGGGTGGAGCTCTGACGAGCTGTGGAGTCCGGATGTTGAAAATGGTGGCCCTCATACTGTGGGGGATCCTCTGACTTCTTTCGAGGCTCTATTGGGATGGCGAGCCAGGGATTAGTTTTTTAAAAGTGTGTGTGGGGAGGCTAGAGTAATAGTCCAGCAGGTAGGGGATATGCCTTTGCTTGCAGCCACCCTGGGTTCAAGCCCTGACATCTCTTATGGTCCCCTGAGCACTGCCAGGAGTAATTCCTGTGTGCAGAGCCAGGAGGAACCTCTGACATTGCCAGGCTTGACCCAAAAAGCAAAAAAAAAAAAAAAAAAAAGGTTTGTGTCTTGGGGATGGGCCAGGAATTGGCTCACGTGCACGAGGCACGTACCTTACTTTGGAGTTACATCCTGACCCCGCATTTGGCTTTAGGGATTTATAGCTTGTTTGCTTTTTTCTTGAAGTAGCATTGGTTTATAACATTTTCCAGGTTGCGGGTGTACTTCAGGGTAAAAGCAACAGCTGTGTGTATAGCACCGTTTCCCAGCAGAGGTCTACTTTCATCCCATTCGGCTGCCCCTTCAGGCTTCCCTTCTTTAACTGCCAATTTCTCCTGCAGTCTGAAAGCTCATTTCTTTACCTTTTTTTTTTTTTTTCTTGTTTGTTTGGGGCTGCAGCCAATGGTGTTGAAGCTTACTTCTGGCTCTGTGCTCAGGGATCACTCCCGCAGTGCTTGTGGGGAGCCTGTATGGTGCTGGGATCAAACCAGGGTCAGCCGCGACACGGCAAACAACTTTAGCCCCTGTGCCATCGCCTCCATCCCTAGAAGTTGATTTAACTCACTTTTTTAATGTACCACAATGCATGAAGCCACATGATACCTGTCTTTTTTTTCTTCTGAACTAATTTCACTATGCAGCGTTCCTCCGGGTCCATCCCATGGTTGCGAATGGCACACGGCCATCTTTTCTCAGGAGCGCAGTAGTATTGCATTGGGCATCTGCCCAGAGCTGCCCGACCCGGCAGGGGTACCGGGCATGCAGGCTGTTTCCTGGCAGGGAAGGGGACGGGGGCAGGCGGCTCTTGAAGGGACCGTTTTCATGTCTTTCCTTCGGACAACCAAGAGGGGAGTAATAGATCAGATTGAGCTTCTCCTTTTGACTTTCGCAGGTGTTTCTGTACCGTTTCCGTTAACGGCTGCTCACAACAAGTTTTCATTCCCACAAGAGTGCAGGAAGGTCTCTGCTCCCCACAGCCTCCCCAACACCTGTTTCTTGTCTTTTTCCGTCAAAGTCCATCTCAGAGATGTGAGTTTATCTGGTCCTTTTCCTTCCTCTTCTCTGAACTGTTTCTGCTTTGGTGGTGCGGAAGGCCCCGCCTCTGGACATCCGCCACACCATGTCTGGACTCTCGGATCGTGTTAGTCGGCCTTTCTGCTCCACATTCAACACTGCTGTTAACAAGGGGTTTCTTCCTAAGTGAGATGGTTGAAAATTGGGTGAGGTAGGAGAGGGGTCCTTGCACACAGCCAGTCCCAGTTCGATCCCTGGCACATTGTAGGGTCCCCTGAGCCACACTGGGAGTGATCCCTGAGCACGGTGCCAGGAGTGATCCCTGAGCACTGCTGGGTGTGGCTCAGCCTACTCCCCTCCCGCCCCAGCAAAGATCCGGAATCTCTAACATGGCGTGTTGACGGTCTCCTTTTGAGATACTTTCAGGCGCCACTAAGTCACAGTGCCGGTAATGAGGAGATGGAGTAAGTAATGCCAAAGGGCAGCTCTCCGTCGTTATTCCTCTCCCCTTATTCTCCAGGGATGTGGGATTCGTGACGGGGAATGGGCACTTGACCCTCCCTCGATTTAATGCTCGACACAGTTGTCCTTGGAGAACACTGTCTGTGCCTTGGTTTCCCGAAGTTAACTGTGGTGGAGCTGCCCATTTTGTTCAGCGTGTTCTTGGAGGGGTGCCCTTAAATAACTGCTGGAGTGAGGTTGGGAGTTCCAGGTGCCCACAGGAAGCAGGAGGCCTGGAGCCAGGCTGCCAGCGGCCCGCAGAGAACCTCAGGGCAGGCAGAGACAATTTGTGTTGCCGCGTTAGGTGCTGCAGTGCTGTCCAGAGGGGCTGTCAAGGGGCAGGGAAGGACTCTGCTGAGAGTGACTCCTAGGCCGGGGCTTGGGCACCGGCGCTGGGCCTGCTTCATGCTTCTCCTGCTGAGAGTGACTCCTAGGCCGGGCTTGGGCGCCGGCGCTGGCCTGCTTCATGCTTCTCCTGCTGAGAGTGACTCCTAGGCTGGGCGCACGGGCTTGGTTGCTCCGCGGGGCGCTGGGCCTGCCTTCTCTCGCTAAGTGTGATGCCACCTATGAAGGTCGTTCTAAAAGAAGGATCTTAGAAGTAGCTCATTAAATTGACTTAACATTATGGCCACGCAATGAAATAAGTTGTCGGAGGAATTCGTTTCTTTCAAATTAACACTAGGAATCTTAGCGCGGCCTACATCTGTGTGAATTTAGTTATAAACACTTTAAAAGCCCCCACATTTTTTATGCATTATTATTATTGTTATTTTTTCCACTAGTCTCATAAATGTTTCGCTATTCATTACTCATCTGCTGCGATTGTGTTGCTAATTTTTCTGTTGCCACATCACACACGTCACCGTGAACATCGAGGCTTCAACCGCACGCGCGCTCTGCTGTCCTGTGAGTCTGGAGGCCTGGCCAGCCCTGAGCTGCTGCCCACGGCGCCCTGTGCTCTTCGAGGGGGCGCGCCTCATCACTGACCGCCTGGAGAAGGAGCCGCCTCTGGTTCTTGCAGGTTATTTGAGGGAGATGTGTTCTGACGGTGATCCCTGAAGGAGTGCGCGGGGCGCTTCGGGGGCCCACGAGGCACTGCCCGAGCAAAGCAGATCTGCCCCGCCGTCTCTCTGCGGCCCCTCACTTTCTTTCTCTCCCCTGCGCTTACCCCATCTGTCCTTCTCCCTGAGATGTGGAGGCTGCCCTGCCACCCCCTGCAGGTCCCTCTGTGTTTGTGTTTGCCTGTGCGTTTACGTCAGAGCCACGCAGAAAGTGGGGTACGGGAAGATTAGTGGCCACTTCTTGCTTGCCAAGACGTCTCTGTTTTATTTCAGATAAAACCATTTGCTAAATATCTGTACATTATGCAAGCATCATGTGTGTGGAAAGCGTGGACTCGGGAACCGCACTGTTCATTTGAATCGCAGCTCTGCGACTCGCCAGTTGTGTCACCCCAGGGAAGTGTCTTGATCTCTGAGTCTCCTTGGCCTCATTTATACCATCACCCTGCCTTGTTGCTAGGATGAAGCAGAAGAATATATTTCCTGCCCTTAGAACTGTTCCCGAATGTAACGTATGTTCTAGGAGGATCTTCTCTTGTTGGGCCCGCTTGATTCTGTCTGAGGAATTGTCGTTGCCTTCTCTTGGGGACGCACGCACACGCCTTCTTTCGGATGAACTAGCCCCTCAGCCCCGCTACCAGTCGCTTTCTTTTCTGATGACTCTCTTTCTTGGAGTCTTATTTTTTGAACCAGGGGGTTGAGATCTTCTCTCTCTGCCCCCTTGAGTAGTGTTTGAAGGGATGCTTGGTCTCATTCTCCACTGGAGCTGTGTGTCCCCAGAACGCTGTTTGGCTCCTGAGAGACTTGGATGGATAAATGTGTGCCCAGAGCCCCTTCCCTGCTGGGGGCACCAGGGAGAGCCCAGGGAAGGGAGGCGTGCGGGGACTTGCTGTGCGGGTCCTGCTGGCCTGCCCTCCTCCCAGCGGCGGGCAACAGCAGCGGCTCCTTCTCAGAGCAGCACTGGGCTCCACTGTCCAGCCTGTCTGATGTCCGTGGGGCTGACCTCATGATGTCCCACATCACAGGTACCAGCGCTCCTTGCCAGGTGGAACTCACTCTCCACGTCTGGGTTCCGGACCCCCCAGAGACACCAGCACCGCCAAACAGCCCCTTTGCAGAGATCTGGGCTTCAGAGCTTCTCAGTCTTGAGAATGGCCACGCTTCCCTTTCCCCCAGCTTCCGCAGTGCACTTTCCTACTGCTGCTGACCCAACACCCAGCTTCTCCTCAGCCTCTTCATGGCTCTCATCCACAATGTGATGCCTTTTAGGAAATTCGCTGCTAAAATCACTTGCTCCTGACTTGATTTTATTATGTTCGAATCATCTCGTGGCACTCTGTCACCTTGCTAAGTGTCCTCTCTAGAGCAATTTCTGCTTCCCAGGTCGTAGGTTAGCAAATGGCCATTCATGGGCAAATCTGACTGGGAACATGCTTTTGTAAATAAAGTTTTATTGGAATATTGCCACACCCGATCATGTTCGTGTTCTTTGTAGCTGGCTTTGCACAGAGATGAGCACACTCAGGAGAGAGACCGTGTGGTTCATCAAACAGTTCCCAGCAGTACTGGCAGTGACCAGCCAGCCCAGTTGGATGCTTATCACTGACAGTCGCCCCTAAGTACCAGTTGGAAAGTCTTCCCCCTCCCAGGAAAGAACAGACATGTGGGAAGAAGAAAGTTAAGAGGCAGAACTTTACCATTCATTAACTTTGTGTTAAAAAAAAATCTTGTCTAGAATGTATTTTAATCAAGCATTCTAAAATGTTATAAAATCATACACACACATATGTATGCTTGAATTTCCAAATTCATGACATAAATTAAAAGAGTACAAAAACAGTCGGCCCCGAGATGACTCAGAATCGCAGACTGAGCAGCCAGGATTGGCGGGAGACGAGGCCCTTGGTGTTCCTGGCTGCCAGCAGAACTGCGGATCGGAAGGTCCTTTGACAGAAGTCATGGCATACCTACTCCACCATGTCTGTCCATTGCTGGATGACAGGCCAAGCTAACTTGGGATCTTTGCTGTTTAATCTACTTACATTTAAACCATTTACATGTTCTTAAACCAGGGCTCATGCTAATGAGATCTCTCTTCTGTGTAAACACTGAGGGAGGATATGAAAGTTACAAGAGTCATTTTGACTATGAATCAGTATCACTTGTCTTCCCGTTGTTCATCGATTTGCTTGAGTGGGCACCAGTAATTATTTCCATACATCCTGTGGCATGCTGGTGTAACCCAAGGGCATCTGCTCGCACCAGGAACTTGAAGGAGCCTCAAACCATTCCCTTCAGGTCATGGGAATGAGGTCTATAATTGATACTGGTTTTTGGCATATCAAATATAACACGGGTAGCTTGCCAGGCTCTGCCGTGTGGGTAGTCACACGTTTTTATTTCTACAAAAGTGTTGCTCATTATTTGCCAAAGTCGGAAGTTAACGGGGACTCCTGGACTCTGACTACATCTACAACCCCCCTGGGCCCCGTGGTTGCCATGCAAGGGGCAAACCCAGGCCTGGACTGGAACCAAGCTCCTCACACTCCTCACTCAATGCTGAGACCATGCCAGGCACAGCCTGGACCAGCATCTGTCCCGACCTGACAGTGTGTCCGGACAGCGGGCCAGGGGGCTGCAGCACACAGTTCACGGTGCCAGTCAGGACCCGGGCACGGGGCCACCTCCAAAGCTGGAGTATCCTCTTGATGAGAGTCACGGAGGAAAGGTCTGGGTCGCTCTGCTCCCCGGGGCACCAAGAATGAATCAGTAACTTCTGAAATATTGCTATAATCTCTACTATGATTTCAATGTTATCCAGATCGGGTACAATTCCCTAATACCCACTGGTCGCAGCGTGGGACATTGAGAATTTACCAGGCGACTACCACCCTGGCTACATTGAGATTATTGTTTAAGATTAAAGGAAAGATCATGCTAGTTTTCTCTCAAGCATTCGAGCATGACCCTTACAGTAAACAGAGGACTAGACACTCAGAATCACCTTGGCACAGAACAGAAAATAGACAGACCTTGTGGGTATCATCTAGATTGCATGAAACCCATACAATTATGATGTGTTTCTGCCCATGAATATACATCTATTGGGATGTTTCTTTATACCAGCTCGTGCTCTCTCCAGTGTTTTGACATAAGAGATAATCTTGGAGAAAGGGACTAGTCCCTGGCATAATCATTTGCTTAGACCTAAGGTTCCACCCTACTTCTTCACCTAGAAGCTGATTAATTGGTCTTTGTTAACATTACTCTCCTGAAGATAGAATTAATTTTGTATATATGTATATACAAAATTATATATATTATATATATACAAAATTATATGTATTATATATATAAATTATATATATATATATA
>JAJIBD010014575.1:0-12219 GCA_021461705.1 Cryptotis parvus | reverse complement strand
AAACGGAGAGATGGCAAAATATTTTTATTTTCAGACACTTTGAGGCCCATCTTAAAGTAAAACTTGAAAGTGAGTTTCACCCAAGAGAAAGACAATTCCCAGTGACTATTAGAAGGCCCTATCAAAATTACCCACACCTTCAAAAGGGCTAGCCCTTGTGGGCAAAGGAACAGGAAGAGCCTGTCTGGCCTTTATTTTGGTAGACGGATCATTTTCCCTGAAGAAACTAATGCTGCTTTCTAGTTCAGACTTTGTAAACTCTACTGAAATATCATAGCACATGAAGCGAAATGATTTTGCTATAAAACTCCCTGACCTAAGTAGCTATTTTAAAGCATATGTATATCGGTCACAAAAAGCACACAGTGTTTAGAGGAAAGAACTTCCCTTTCAGGAAAAAAATTGTTATGATGTTTTTCAAGTTCTTTTGAAACCCTAATCACTGTGCCCAGTAACAATGAGACATTTAACTCCTGCCCGGGCTCAAAAACTGTTCATTGGTTGGTGCCCTCAGAGACGAAGCCAGGACTGGAACTTGCCTGTCTGTCATTCCTCCACTACAGGATACGGAGACTTTGCCAAGGAACAAAACCAAAATGTAAGCCAGTCAGTCAAGTGATAGGGATGGTACTTGTGTGTCCTCTCTGCTGAGTGTTGCACAATGGCCGTGAGTTCTCCCTGAAACCACAATCTTCATGGCTAGTAGCCAAGTTTCCCAACTCCCTGCACACACTTCCTTAAGGACAGCTGCTAGCTGCTTATCCCGCACATTTTATAGTGCAATTATTTCCCCTAAAGTGTAAAGTGCTGAAAATCTTCTGAAAATCTCAAAAAAAAATTACCAAAATAACTCCTTGCTTCCTTTTCTTATGAAAAAATCGTATTAAAAATGGATCAGGATATTAAGTATACATGTGCTCATGAATTTTTATTAACAAAACAAGTATGATCATATACTGCTACTCAGCTTATTCTATCTGTGAATTAAAGCTTAGACAAAGCCATACCCACAAAGAGGTATGTAATTGTATGTTATACTTAAGATGTATAAATTATCAACTTCATAAAAACAAACAAAAACAACAGCAACTAACTCAAGCAGCAGGTGCTCTATCACTGAGCTCCATTCCTGGTCCTTTTGGAAGCTTTTAACGATCATTTTTTCCTAATAAAATCTTTTCCTAATAAAAGTTGTTCTTAGGGAGTCAGAGGATATCTAAAGTCAGAGCTTAAATAACTTCCAGAAATCATAATTCTCCTCAAAAGATTTGAAAGGAAAACATGATCTTATATATGTGTGCATATATGTGTACACATATGTATATGTGCACACATATATATATGCACACATGCATCATATATGCACATATATATCTGCATATATATATGCACAGATAATGTGAAGTGTACTTTTAAGATAAAATAAGACTTCAAATAAATTTCACTTTATTCCACACTGCATACATTTCAGGACCAACAGATCTATATACAAACACCTACAGATCACCATCAGAGCTCTGGACTTCGAACATCTTTCCTGATCATGGCTGGGTTCACATTTTCCAAAGGTTTTTCAAGGGCAGAAGAGTAGAGTTGAGGGGTGTGGGGAGAGAGATACGTCAGCTCGATGAATAATGACAAAATACACATGGGACCGAGAGAGAAGGGGCTGGGCTTGCCTTGCAGGCACATGACCCCAGTTCAATCCCTGGCACCGCATACTCTTGAGCACCACTGGAGTTATCCTGAGCACAAACCAAGAGTAGGCCCTAAATACAGCCAGATGTGCTCCTCCCCTGCCCCCCAATACTGATATATTCTTTATAAACTGTTTAAGAAGTGCGTGGAGGGTGACGTGGGGAGAAGCACTTCGAGGTACTTAGAAGAACCCAGGAACAGGTGATTCTCAGCCGACAGCTGGTTCAACATGAGGCCCTGAGGAAGCAGTCGGCTCAGGCCCTGTGCTGCCAGGGATTACCTGGGCATCTAGTAGTGCTCGCGGGCCTCCGGGCCACACCTGGTGGTGCTGGGCCTCCAGGACTGCAGCTTTTGATGCCCAAGGACCATGCGGTGGGTGCCAGGGATTAGTTGCATACAAGGCACATTACTCTGTACTATCTTGCTAGGCACTACAGGTTATAAATTTTTTTTGCCCACACCCATCTGTGCTCAGGACCATTCCTGGTTCAGTGCTCACAGGATCACTTGTAATGCCAGGGATTTGAATCAGGGCCATGGACAGCATATAGGCTGCAATTTTATTTAATATTTATATCTAACATGAACATGATGAAGTATCACACCGTCAATAAGTATACTAGTGATTATTAGGAAACAATGAGCTGTTCCCTATTAAGTAAGGGAACTAGATGCTCCTTACATAGAGGCCAGTAGTAATCTTTATCTGAAGTCACTTTAATTTGGTTTGCCTACCTTCATGTTTCCACTTACCCTTTCCACATCCTTGAAAATCTCTTCTTCAAAACCAAATATATGCTTTGCAAAACCAAAACCCTTCTATCTACTGAGCATCTAACTCATTTGTCTTCATGCAAAAACTCTGTTTTTTCTTGTTTCTTTGCCAGACACCTTCCTCAAATAATTTGTACTAATATTCATACCATCTATATATTTTTAATTGCCTTCCAGATAAAAGTGACTCTACTTCTAAGTCATTTCTTCCAACAAACAAAATGAATGGCAGAGTGGGAAGGAAGGATCTAAGTTTCTGGTGATTATTTCTAGAATTCCTTCCTTTTCCCCCAAATATCACTTGATCACTTGACTTCCCATACATCATCGATTTACTCTAGTGGGCACCAGTAACATCTCCATATGTCCTGTCACATGCGAGATAGCCCAAGGGCATCTGCCCGTGCCAGGAACATAAAGAGCCTCAAACCATTCCATCAAGTCATGATGGAATATACATAATTTAAACTTAGGGTAATTGACAATCATCTGTGACTTCACTTTTTTTAAAATATATTTTATTATACCACCATGAGATAAACAATTACAAAAATGTTCATTGTGACTTCACTTTTTAAAAATTAAAAAAAGATTTTTTGTGACTTACAAAGTTGTTCATAACAGTTGTTTTAGGCATACAGTGTTCTAACACCAATCCCAGCACGAATGTCCCCTTCCATCAATATCCCTAGGCTTCCTCCCAGCCTCCAGCCTGCTCTCTTGGCAGGTATATATCGTTTCATATTACTTGGTCGAATAAAATGTAAAGGAATGAAAAATAGAATTATCAGAAAATAAATCACTAGAGGTCAATTTGTGATTGCTATATTTCCTTTGGAGCTGCACAGCTGGTGATGCTCAGGAGTTACTCTGGGCTCTGCACTCAAGAACCATTCCTGGTGGTGCTTAAGGGACCATATGCAATGTCAGGGATTAAATCCAGTTGGCCGGTGCAAAGCAAGCGCCTTACCTGTTGCATTACCTCTTTAATCCTAATCACTATGTTTTTAACCTTTCTTAATCTAGTAGAGGACAACCATATGCACCATTAGTGAGTGCCATACTCAATGCTGCATGATGGGAAGTTTCTCCTGCACTTTAAAAGAAGCACTTCTAATACTTCTTGCAAAACTGGTTTCAAGGCTATAAATTCCCTAAACTGTTGTCTGTCCATGAAGCTCTGTACTGTTCCTTCAATCACTGTATCACTGTCTTCCCATTGTTCATCAATTTGCTCGAGTGGGCACTAGTAAAATCTCCATTAGTCCTGTCACAATCAAGTGTAACCCAAGGGCATCTACTTGTCCAGGGACAGGAGCCCAAACAATTCTTCGGGTCACGGAACTGAGGTCCATAACTGTTACTAGTTTTTTGGCATAACTGGTAATTAAAACATGGGTAGCTTGCCAGGCTTTACCATGTAGGTGGTATAGTCTAAGTAGAAGGCTCTCAACTCGAGCATTTACTGATGAAACTTAAGGGGAAGATCAGCTTTTCTCTTGGATGGAGCTCTAAAGAACTGTGGAGTCTGGATGTTGAGAATGACTGACTGCATGATGTGTGCTTTTGCTCTGGCTTCTTGCTAGGCTTACTGGTATCAGTTAAACCCTATCTAGAATTGTTTACTATGTATAAATGCGAAAGAACTTGGGAATAACCTTATGCTAAAATCAGCATCCTCTAAAAAATAACTTTGAACTGTTCCTTCAAATATAAATGATAATCTAGCTAGATAGAGTATCCTTGATGAGGTGTTCATTTTGTTGAATTTTTTCCCTATATCTTTCCATAGTCTTCTGGCTTGTAGAATCTCATTTGTTAGCTTTGCTGTACATCTTATGAGGTTTTGTTTGTTCATAGTAAGTTCTTTTGATTTTGCTTTCAATGTTATGTCTCTGTCTTTGTATTTTTTGTTATTTTGAGTATAATGTGTATTCCTAAGTGGGTCTGTGTTTACTGGGACCCTTAGGGCCTCTTGGATCTCAGAGCATATAATCCTTAACTCTGGGAATTTCTTATTGATTCACTATCACTATCTTCCCGTTTATCATCAATTTGCTTGAGCAGGCTCCAGTAACATCTCCATATGTCCTGTCTCATGCTAGTAAAGCCTAAGGGTATCTGCTAGCTCTAGGAACATAAAGAGCCTCAAACCATTATATTAGGTCATGGGAATGACCTAACATAATTGTTACTGGTATTTGGCATATCAAATGATTATTTAACCTTTTTTATTGATTATTTAACCTTTTTATTTTCTTCATCACATTTGCCTTACTATTCTTTAGGGACTCCAATATTTCTGGAATTCTCACTCATGAAAGTTGAGTTATCAATACTGAGGCCTCAAAATGTGATAATAAGATGCCAGCCAGCATTCTTAGAGATCTGCTAATAATGGATGCCATGACACAGTGTTTTGTGTGTGCAGCTGAGATCACCACTAATGATTACATGTAGAACAACCAATAATCTCCAACCTAACTATTGATTAGAGTTGACATCTTTTTCAATAGTGAAGCAGAGAGTTAAAGCTTGCAGATATTACCAAAATATGTATAATAATGGCAAATAAGGACAACAAAAGTAAATAAAATTCAAATAATATTCTAATCCTTTACTTGGTCAACATTTTCAATTCTGTCTTTACTGATTGCTCTAACAAGTAGAAAAAATGGATCTTCTCTACATGTCTGAGGATACTGGAAAGAAGGAAATTACTAAAGAAATAGAAAAGTCAAAAAATAATGTAGTTGGATGGCAACTCAGGAGAGAAAATATTTCACAACTCAAGATCAGAAATAAACTCACAAATGCATAGGGGTTTTTTTATTGGGGGGGTCACACTTCATGGTGTTCAGAGCTTATTCCTGGCTCTGTACATAGGGATTACTCCTGGTGGACTTGGGGAAACATACAGTAGTTTAGGATCAAGCCCAGGTTGACTGTGTACAAGAACTAGCATCCTACTTGTACTATTTCCCTGCCCTCAACAATGTATAGTTTTTTTTTAATCCTACCAGATAACCTGAGAAACTAAGTATATGCATTGTTTTGTGATACCAGAACCATTGATCAATCAAACCTTACAGTACAGAACATATGAAGAATTTTTTTGTGTGTGTTTTTGTGTCATATTAAGCTGTGCTTAAGGCTTACTCATAGTTCTGCCTTCAGGAATCACTTCTGGTGTGTTCAGGGGACATTTGGGGTGTCAGAGATTGAAGATGGGTCGGCTGAATTCAACACACCTGACACAAGCGCCGTACCTGCAGTACTATTGCTCCAGCCCAAAGATTTTTTTTTAATCATTTCGCATTGGTTTCTCAAGAAGGCCTGACTACTGAGAGCTCCATTAAAAATATAGCAATAATTAAATGTGGTTCTACACGTATATGCTTTTCTTTAAAACTCCCAGAAAGAACCCTGTTTTCAAGCGATTTAACAGAAATTGTTCACTGATGTCAGTTCTGTGCTAAATTTAGCTGTCATGCATATATTTCGTCTCCTCTTATCTGTTTATGAGGAATTGCTTTAAAAACTTGAACATTCATTCACCATATTTCTTCTCTGGCCACACAGGAACTTTCTGTATTCCAAGTTTCAAAGTCTGGGAAATAGGACTACATCACTGGAGAAAACAGTAGCAATTTGTTCTAAATACAAAATAGCTTATTTTCCTTTGGCCATTCTCCAGGGATTTGGGTGGAGGGAAAGGATACTCCTCTCTGGAGAGATCAGGCTCAGAACCTGGCCCGCTGTCAAAATCTAGCTGTGGGTGAGATGAATGTTTTAAAATATCTTTCACATCAATTTGAAAAATGATTAACTTTTTTTTTGCATTATTAACAGTTTTTACTCTTCAGCCTTTTGTTGATGTTCATCCCTATTCTGGCAGCCCCCATCGGCTGATTTAATGGTACCAAGGGGCTGAGAAGTGTTGCTGTCCAAAAGAAAAAGCATTCTCTCACAGGGACTGGGAAGGCAATCTGCAACCACAACAGTAGCTACTTGTTAATTTTCTATTTGAAACACAGTGATGTCAATAGTATTGTACCCTGCCAGACACCATGGGGTAAAGTACATTTTGAAACCAAAACAAACTTCCTACGTGCTGGCAAGTCAGATCTGAGACAGAATGATAACCACATTCTGTAAGACTCTGCCCTAGTTTTATACACAAAATGCATCATGCATTCGTCTACTTTCTCATCAAAGTTTAACTCTAACAGCTTCACTCCTACACACATCTTAGTGCAACTGTTCTACATCAAAGAGTTAAAAGAAGATACAGTAATTTATCTTTAATAAAATAGTGAGCCTACATAGCTCAAACTATAAGAATGCTACAAGAATTCTATATCAGAGAAATAAGCATGTAAAATTCTAACATGGAAACTGCTCTACACCTTTTAAAACGGTCCCTATGTGCACTGGTGGAGGGACAGGTGCTGCAGCACTGCATGACCAAAACCCAATCATGAACAGTTTTGTAATGATCTATTGCACGGTGATTCGAAATAAATAAAACTGTCCCAATAATAAGATGTAGTTATTATAAAATCTGCTTTTAAGGAATTATATTCACTTAGGAGGAAAAACATGTTTTATTAAATGGAATAGAAACACTTTGACCCAATGTATTAAGGCACCCAGAAAGATGAATATTCACAATTCGTACTAAATATGAATAATCTGACATAGGAAGTTCAAAAAACTAATGTCTGGGATGGAGAGATACAGACTGTAAGGCACTTGTCCTGCACGGTGCCAACCCTGGCTCAGTCTCTAGCACCTCGCATAGTTCCCGAACACCACCAGGAGTGATTACTGAGCACAGAGTCAGGATTAACCTGAGCACAACCAGGTGTGGCCTCAACACCTCTTGCCCCAAATAAAGAACGGTGACCACGCTTATGGCAGCATGAGGTATGGCACTGCTGGGCATCTGCCAGTTTAGCCTAACCAATCACGAATTAGTTTCAAAGTCCCAGCCTTTTTTTCTCTTTTTTATTACCACAATCTCCCCCAAATCAAAATACAGAAGTTTTTTTGTTTGGTTTTTATTTTGTTTTGGGTGGGAGTGGAATAAAAAATTGGCAGGGAAGAGTAACAAAGACAAATTGCTGGTCGAGTGTGATTTTTCTCCCGAAATCCCAACTATTTGAGAGTGTCTGAAAACAATGGAAAAAAATAAGATGCATCCAACTTTAAGCGCACCATAATCCTTCAATGAGAGCTACTTAATGTTTGGGACATCTTTTGGGCTCTGTTACTTAACTATTCTGGTCTTCTTAATTACACATATATCACCTTTTTTTGGGTCCAACTAAAGAGTATTTTTGAGAGTTACTTTTGGAGGCTGCCTCTTGTAACACCTGACACAAATCTTGGGCATGCTCTCTCTGATCAAGCAAAAATTTCCAGTGTTATATTTAGGGTACTAACAGATAACAATTTTGGTAGGCAGAATGCTTTTAGGTAGGCATGGGCCTTCCACGTTAAACTTTTCTGGCATATTGCCCATCTGGCATGAACTTAAGGGGGAAAAAAGAGTTAAACCTTCTGGCTTGGTCTTGCCTCACCTGGTAGGGTTTACTACTGGCTCTGTTTACTACTGGCAGGACTTGGGGATCATATGAGGTACCAGGGACTGAACCTCTAGCCTAAGAATTAAACTTTTAAAAACCTTTTTGAAAATGAAAGGTATCCATGAATTAGCAATTACAAAAGGCAAACTTTCATCAGAATAAAATGGTTCAAATTATGACTTGGTTGTAATACTACACTTTGTAACTTGACATTTGTTTAAATAGTGTTTGACTGTCCTCTTGATAAGCCCAGGGAAAAATTCTGTGAGAGAAGAGTCAGATATCTGATATCTATTTTATATGATTCCACCCTCAACTCAATACCATTGGAGATATTTGTTCAAGAAGGGCAGACTACACAAGAGCCATTTTACTTGGATTGCTGAACAGTCATATACTGAATGGATCTGGATGAGAGGAAAAGCCAAGGTTTTTTTTTTTGTTTTTTTTTACTATAGCCCTTAAAAATTCTGACTGTTCATCGGATCTAGTTATATGACTCTTCTGCTTCATGACCTCAACATATAAAGTAAGGTGGTAGGGATGGAGCAATAGTATAAAGGGTAGGGAATCTGCCTTGCACACAGCCAACCCAGGTTTGATCCCCAGCATTCCATATGGTGCCCTGAGCATGGCCAGGTGTCATTTCTGAGTGCAGAGCCAGGAGTAACCCCTGAGCATTGCCAGGTGTGACCCAAAAAGACAAAATAATAATGATGATAAACAATGTGACTGAAAGGTGGTTAGCTGAAAGGATGTGTATGTCCAACTTAGTTACATTTCTTTTCAGACATTACAGGGTAATTAAGCTCCTATTCCCAGCGAATGGAGATGTTACTGGCGCCCGCTCCAGCAAATCAATGAACAATGGGAAGACAAGTGACAACATCTTTCAGGACTAGTAATAGTGTTAATCTCAGGGAACAACAAAAAAAGATTCTTTGAAATCATGAATAACAAGACCCAAATGTATTCAGCATTTTCTGCTAAGCACACACCTTCTCCTTCATTTGGCTCAACATATAGAGGAGAAGGCCATCTACTTTCAAAGGGTTTCTCAGAGCCCAATGTCACCAAACTGCTCTTTAGGAAAGTCTCCTTCATAACAGAAATAGTAATCTTGCAAAGCTGTTCAACGCTATCTAAACTGAGTTATGTTTACAAATGTTTTAACTGCAAAGATGGAACTTCCAATTGAAAAGAACCTTATTTAGAAAAGACAGATTTTTTTTTTACAGCTAAGCCAAATACAAGCTGTTCTATAAAGGAATAATTATGAACTAGGCTGGAATAAAGTGAATAAAGACAGAGAATCCCACAAATGTTATAAGCTAAAGGAATTATAAATTATATGATATACTAAAGGAATTATACTAAAGGAAAATGCTTTAATTGGTGATCCGGATGACCTCAATGCCAGAGTACATTTGATCAGTGTCAGATGATTTGGAAAAATTATGGCAGTTGCCCTCTCTGGCAGCATTGTAGAAACATATCCCGAACGTCTTACTTGAGTCTAATAGTAAAATACTTTTGTAAGTTTTTGTTGTTGTTGTTGTTGTTGCTATTTTATTGGGGGGGATATCACCACACCCAAAGGGCTTACTCCTAGCTCTGCACTTAGGGACACTCCTTAGGCACAGGGGAACGTCAGGGGATGCCAGGGATCTAAACCTGGTCACCACATACAATGCCTCTGCAGCCCCGAAAATATATTTTATTCAATTTATATCAGTCCCCAAACTGATAGAAACTTGTTTTCTTTATTTTATTAAGTGAATAAATCCCTATATATAGATGGTACTCACTGTGTAAAGGACTATGCTCTATACTTTTTCTAAATATATACATGTCAAATTTCATCCTTCAAGCTTCTAAGGGAGTGCATTCCCTAACTCAAATCATATTTCAGCAAAAAAAAAAAATTAGTATACCCTTTCTTAATTTTCTGATTTCTTTCTTAGTCAAAGTTAGCTACTTTATTTCCAGATTAGAAAACCCACATTTTTCTCATTTTACTTTTAGATTATTATTATTATTATTATTATTATTATTATTTTGCTTTTTGGGTCACACCCGGCGGTGCTCAGGGGTTACTCCTGGCTCTGCACTCAGGAATCCCTCCTGGCGGTGCTCAGGGGACCATATGGGATGCCGGGATCGAACCCGGCGGCACAGGCTGGCGCGTGCAAGGCAAACGCCCTACCCGCTGGGCTATCGGCTCTGACCCCTTTTAGATTATTTTAAACTGTTGGCTTTGTTCTAATTAGTTTGACATAAAAAGTACTGGGAAGTAAAGCATCCTTTGGAAAATAATTTTTGTACTAGCATAAAATTTCATCTCAATCTCAATTTTCAGAAAAATGTAAAAGGAACAAATGTTATTAAAATATTTTAAGAATTAAAAATTTTATTATAAGAATTTTTTAAAATTGAGTTAAAAACTCTCAAAAATCTTAAGAAGATAAGAGTTTGAAAGATTTTTTTTATAAAAATATCATTTTGATTAATGAATAAATTAAGAATCACTCATAAAATATAAATTACAAAGGACTAATTGCAAAAGTTATTATGCTTATCCTCATTCTGACAAGCATACTCGCTATCCTTACTAGATTAAAATGGACATCTTCAGTAGGACTCCGAGCAAAGTGACACCCAAGAGCTAAAGATAATGGGCTAGCTGTTGTCCTTCGTTACCCAACACTATAGCAGATTTCTGTTCCAGGTGAAGTTTTTGGTTGTTTTCACAAGGCACTTAAGGTATTCACCAGCACTGCCACAAAAGAGGAAGGGAAAATACAGTAGGGAAAACATAGCCACTAAAAAAGGACAAGTATTTTAGCAGTCATTTAGGCATACCAGAAATGCAACCATACAGAAGCACAGTAAGAAATTCTTTTCTTTTAAATTTCATTGAATCACCAGTTGATTCAATATTTGGACCATTATTAGGCTGTTCATGATTGGGTCTCAGTCATACAGTGTTCCAACACCCATCCCTCCACTGTGCACATTTCCCAACACCAATGTGCCCTTTTTCCCATCCACCCCACCACCCCCAACTGATCTCACTGATCTCTATGGCAGGCTCTCTCTCTTTCTCTCTCTCTCTCTCTCTCTCTCTCATTCCTTTTGCACATTCTTGTTTGCAATACAGATACTGAAAGGTTATTGTGTATATACCTTGGCCTTACTTTCAATACTCGCTTCTAGTCTAGCATTACCATTTCCAACTATTATTGGCAAACCGGTCCCTTCTCTATCTTACCTTCCCTCTGTCCCTCATACACTTGTGAATTCCAACCACTGACAAGTCCTCCTGAGAAGGCCTTATTATAGTCTCTAAATGTAGTTCCTGTCCATATCTATCTTGCCTATACTAAAAGCTACAAGTTCCCTTCTGTCCAGAATTAAGTGACTAACTAATGATGGAAAGACAGAAAGCTTTTTTAGATGCAGCATTTCTCCTTGAAAGCCCTTACTGAAAATGGGTTAAGGCCAATTTTGATCAACTCTCCAAAGACCATGCAAGTCACAGGAGTATTCACTCATAACCAAGTTGTTCATCATAGCCTCAACTCATGATAACCCCCTGCTATCAACTACCTTCTGCTATACACAAAATTGAGCACATAATTATATGTTGTGTAGAGGGACTCCATAATACTATCTTTTGTCTTCTATTTAGTTAAGACTATAAATCCTCAAGGGCAAGGCCCAAGACTTCACACTTCTTTTATCCCATCTCCAGTACCTAGCACACAGTCAATGCCTAATAAGGGCTTGTCAGTTGATCTGTAATTATCTTTAGGAGTTCTTTGTCAGTACCAGGAACTAAGCCACTTCAAATAAATTCCCATTTATTTCCAATGAAGAGTTTAAATCAGAAATATTGTTCTTGGGGGTAGTGATATATAAGACTGTTAAGAAACATTACCATAGAAATCACAATATTTTATTTTTAAATAAATTTTTACCTGTAAATAAATTGTGACATATTATTATTACTTGTATATCACCTTAGACTGATGTCCAAAGGACATTTAAAACCTAAGTATTTTTAAGATCCAAGAAATTTGAAATAAATTATAAATATAACATTTCAATATATTTTCTATTCCTAGTAGTCTCAACCGGAGAAGGAAGATGTAAA